>VDFB02324911.1:0-138659 GCA_007258455.2 Sequoia sempervirens
AATCAGGACAGCAGCCTGAAGAGGTGGAAAAGGTTGAGGTGAGTCATGATTGCATAGCTTCATTTGACGATCTTCCATATTTTGTTGAGCATGATGAGTAAAGTACAGATTTGTTCATAAGTCAGTAACACGAGGTTGAGGAAGAAAAGGCTGATTTGGAGTGTCTTTCTTTAAGTAATAATGAGGATTATGAGCAGCTTCCTTTCTGGTGTAGGAAAGAGCCAGAGGTTGTCACATTGATAGAAAGCGTGCTAGAAGAGGCCATCTCATTGATTGGACATTTTCCTTCCTCCATTGAAAAGGAAAATTTTGATTCGAGTATTCAGGAGATTAAGCTACATGCAAGCATTGTTCAGGTTGAACAAGAGCAAAGACTAGATGCTACTCTTCAAAATCTTGATCAGAAGGTCCATAATAGAAATTCAACCTTTGTCATATTAAGAGGCTGACCCATCAGATGCTTAGCCAGTTCAGAGGCTATTGAAGTACCAGAGGTCATGCTTGTACCCAAGTATGAGGACGTAATCAAACAAGAGGTTGTTTTTGGAATTGCAGTTGAAGGCGATCAAGTTCAACTCACTTGCCCAGTTCATTGCAGTGATATGCATGATCATTTCTGAAGTGCAAGTAGGTTTCTTTGCATTTTTTATGAAATGCTCCAACAGTCTATTGAACATCTACTTGTGTTTCATGTTTTTTTAGTGATACATAATTATGTAATGTGTCAGTTGTTGATTAAAAAGGGGTGTTATTTCACCTAGCCTGTGAATGGTTTTGTTTGACCAAGCTACTTTGGCTGGTTAAAGTAGGTTAGAGTTAGTATATTCAACAAACAAGTGTGTTCTGTACATTTACTTTCAATAGTTTTGCTTTCCCTAAGCGCTGCTGCACATGTTCTATTGTCCATCAGGGCATGTTAGTTTTCTTTCATTTCAATTTTTTTTTCTTTTGTTGCTGTTCAAGTTTCTGAGTTTCAAGAAGGGGCAGATTTGACTCCATGCCCAATGGAGTGTTTTAAGGCCAATGATCTATGCTTAGCAGGCAAGGATATAGAGGAAATCACCAAAATGTTACCAATTTTTTGCCACAACTCCATTGGTGGAGCTGGCTGAATATTGTTATATCTTAAGGTGAAATTACAGATTATGTTTAAGTGTTGTTTGCATTGTGTTCATTGTTCGTCAAGTGACGGTTGTGCATTTAAATGAGAAAACATAATTTCAGAAGTGCCATTCAAATGTTCCAGAATTAAATGAAGTACAAAATTGAGAGCATAAACAACAGAGCATTCTAGAAATGCTTTCATTTATTTCATGGACTAATTCATATTTACATAGCTTCATTTGATTGCAAGAATCCCAAATGATATTACAACATTGCATTGGAATGCATTTTTCTTTTTGAAACGAAAAGCATAAATGAAATCAAATATCCACAAAAGTCGTGGATGTGACTGTTACAGTGCATAACTAATAGCACACTACACTATGGAAGATGCAAAAAAATAAAACACATAAGTAATGACATAATCATCATTTCGTGATTGGCCGATGGTCGATGCTGAAGTGGTGCACCTTTGTCTTCTCAAGCTCCGTTGGCCTGTAAAAGAAAAGAGAGGGGTGTTAGAGGCTCTAATTATGAAGATACCTATATGAGTCACCAACAATAGTGCAACCTACTATCAATCATACACTGAAACAATCAAGTGACAAAGCAGAGACATAAGTTGAAGGACAAACATCAACATGATCATCATATCTTGTTTTTATGCTAATATTTTTTGTTTCCTTGTGCAAGTATAGGGAAAATCACAATGTTTTTTATTATTTGAAGACCAAGCATGTGAAGGAAAATGGGCTCCCACAAGGGTAGAGATCGACATGATGCCCTTATCCATTACAAGTGGGCTAAGAAGGAGGTTGCATCATCATATTCATCAAAGAAAGGAAATGCAACTGAAAGAGTAAAAGAGAGTTCATCTGTCAAGCCATCGAACCAACAGTCCACTCATAACAATCAAGTAGGTATTGCTTCAAGGCTACAAGTGGACAATTAATTCAATTAAACTCAATTGATCTAAATAATTGCAAATCTCAACATTTCTTCCATGGTAGTTTTGTTCATCATGTTCATAATATCATGCGGGGTTCAGTTCATCAGTGTTATTTCTCACAATCAAGAATAGTGAACATGCATACATAATTCCTTAACAGGGAATATAATTGTTCCAGATTCACGGAACAACTTTGTTAAATGGAGCATAAAAATTCATGAAGAGTGCCAGGTTGAGGACCAGGAATACGAAGGTTCTAGCACTGCATCAAAATGATTAAAAAAACAACCAATTGCATTATGGTTGAAAAGTGCAAATGATTGCTTTAAATAGAGCTGATGTATTACTGTTATTTGAAAGTAAACAATCAAGATACACTACTTGAGGGAATTGTTCTATCATGCTTCCAAACTATATCTTCAAAAAATTTCAAGTATCAGACAAGAAATGTGCATAGTTTTGACAAGGATTTAAACACATAAAAGTCATTTCGAAATGAGCAGAGTTTATAAAGTAAAATTCTGATGAGGATTTGAAGTAAATCCATGAAGAGCATAATTGTGAGTGCATAGGAGACCAAGGTAAACAAATCATCTACAAACTCAGTCAGAGAGAATTTTGTGTGCAAGGAAGAAACAATAGGGAGATGACAATTGAGAATAAATAAAAGATACATTTTCAAAATCTCATGAACCCATGTGTGGATGATCAGCAGTGATATATTCAAATTTAGAAAATACATTTGCTTCACAAATAACAAATACCCATATACTGAAAATGGAAGAATTCAAATGCCAAAAGGAGCCCAAATTTTACATAGTTATCAAAATATGCAAATTTTGTTTATTTTTGATACACCCACATTGGGGTTTGAGTTTATAACACATATTTCTTCAAGTTTCCTAATACTTAGTTGAGTCTTCTACAGAAAGGGGGTAGGGGTTTTGTTTTCTTCAATTTTCTGAAAGACCATAATGGAATGCACAATTTTGAGCTCAATACACATATGAGAGTTTAAATTCAAGACAATTTTTTTAGAATCTCAAAAATGTCATGAAGAGTCATACTGGTTTTCAACAGAAATAGTAAATGAACAGTTTTCCTTCAAAATAATGAACACCTGCATGAGGGTTTGTAATCAAATGAGAATTCCATGATATTTCAGTATACCCATGTTGGGTTCTAATCATGAAATGAAGAGACAAAACTAGCAATGGTGGGTCGAGCCCAGAAAATAACAAAAGGTCCATTTTGATGCATAAGTATGGCATGGCCTGTATATGGCCATGAAATTATTAATGGAAGGTAACCTTTTTTATAGAGTTATGAAGCTTGTTAAAGCTTTTGTTTTGCAGAAAGAATGTTAAGGAAGGTACAGTGAGATGACGAAGCTTACCGTGTGCGCCATGGAGGAGTAGAAAAGTCATGGCCAAGTTCTCGCAGAGCTCCCAAAATGCAAGGTCAAGCTCACATAGTGCGGCCGAATGGATTCATCAAGGAGAAAACACATAAATACAATGATAAATGCATCAAAAATTGCATTGACGCCACGGCCTCAAGGCCAGAAAGCGGCTTTGAACAAAGAAAAGAAGCTTGAAAGAGCTTACAACTGACTTACCATCTGGTTCTGTGGAGATTCGGAAGGAACATTAAACAAAAATCTCTCACTAAGCTTGCAAACGCCCAGGTGGAGCTCAAGTATGGCGGCCAAGAACACAAAATAGGAGGAAACACAAAACCACAAATGCATCAAAAGATTGTATCAAGGCCATGAATTATGGGGCCATTTTCTCATCAAAGAAGCCAAAAATGCATAGCATAAAGGAGATAATGCTTACTCTGAGCTATGGAGGCCGATTGTGACCAGAATCCAGAAGAGAGGAGGCATGAATGAAGTCTCAGTTCAAACCCTATGTTGGCGGTGCCTCTTGCAAAGTAATTTCCCCAAAGTCACCAATTGCAAATGATCCAAATTTAGGGTTTTGCTTTTGTTTTTGTCTTATTCATGCCCTAATTTGAAAATGGTCCTTTTCATTTAAGATTATAATGTTTAGAATATCTTTTTGTTTCTTATTCATGCCCTAGGTCGAACTATGAAGAGGTTCATGTTATATTTTTTTCCTAAGTCTTTGTTTTATTTAATGAATTATTTACTTTAGGCCTTTTGGTGAAGCCTTTAATTATTGTCAATTAGGATATAGATTAGAGATATGTTTTATGATTTTTGAAGAAAATCAAGAATTATAGATTGGAGAGATAAGGTTGTATTTGTTTTTGCAAAATATTTAGCAATCTTTAAATTGCAAAAAATAGACGAATGGTAAAAATCTGCAAATCTTGTAAAGCAGAGGCATAAAGTAATCTTTTATAAATTGTTTTATGATTTCTTTCTTTTTTTAGCAGATTATTGCTGACATTTCCTCTTAGTCGAGTTTGAGTTTCATCTTGGAGAGATAAGGTGTTTTTCTAGATTTTAAAGCAAATTTAGCCTATTTTTAGAGGCTTTTCAGTATGATCATAAAAGCAGTGTGCTTTTTTCTGCTTTTATGCAATCTTTTGGGGGAATTTAAAGCTTTTTTCCTTGAGCTTCTTTATGAGCTCGGATTAGGGTTTCTAGAGAGATATATTTTGAAAAGACTTAGTCTTTTTCTTCGTCCTTCTCAGTTCATATTTGAGTTCCTTCTTATACACATTTTTGAGCTTGTGAACCCCTTTCGTACTCAGTTTCAAATTATGGCATTCTCCTTCAGTTGAATAAAGACAACATTCCTACTTCTCAAATTCGGTGTTTACTTGCAGTTTCAGTTTGATGTTATTTTGTGATTTTTGTTCAAAGATGTCCTAAGACTATAATTTTTCATGCAGGAAGTTCAAAATGTAGGTTGCATGTTGTACTTCAAGTCAGGTTTTCATGCAAATTATTTATGTATTAATTGTTCATGAGAGGTTGTGAGTTTTGTGTCTTTCTAAAAGCTGTTTGTGAGGAAGAGATCAAAATCATCATTAAGTTATTATCAAGTCCCAAAGTTCATTTTAGGCCATAGTTTTGCATTTCAATTATCTTTCTATCCCTTTCCTCAGAGGTTTTAGAATACGATTTATCAATCGGAGAACCAGCTCGCTCTAGAGATTCCTTCTTTGTTTAGATCGCCCCCATCTGAAGAAGGTTTCCATGTTTCAGTAGATTGTTGAATCTTGCATTCAGCAGGGTGCAAATCTAATTGAAGACACTAACACTATTGCATTAATGACATCCTTTATCACTTCTTCATTCCAATAATGTTTTCCAATCTTTAAATTCGATGGACTAATTATTCTTCACCCAAAGAGCTTGTTATTTTCATATAGATTCACCTTTCACTTGAGTCCCCACATGTTTTAGCACAAATTTTCTCTATTAATTACCCATCACAAAAATAGTTGTGCCATTTTTTTATATATTTTATGGAAGTTGTGTGATAAAAAAAATTAACTTAGAAATCATTCATACACACAAGAATACTCATAATAACATATTAATCTAGAAAATAACCCATTAATGGAGAAAAAACTAGCTTGTTAGGTGTTAATAGCATATTTAAACCTATTTGTATTGATTAAAAAATAAGTACAAAGAGGGGTAGGGGAGTTTACATGTTGAAGTTGTTTCTTACTTTTTGTTTAGTTTTTGTGAGTTGGCACTATCATTTTGGTGCCTTCAATGGTATCTAAAGCATCCCGAATAATCCAAGAAGCTCAAATGTACTTCCTAATTCATTTTTCAATCCATGGAAAGGTTCTCCCATGCATTGGAAGAAGGCTTCAATTTTGAAAATTTTAAAATATATGATTGTTCATATCAATAATTGATGCTTGCATCCTCGTGGATTCATCACTTTTGAAATATGTGTGTGTGTGTGTGTGTGTGTGTGTGTGTGTGGTGGTCTCCCACTTGTAGTATTATGCCATTTCTCATGGTATATGAATCATTATCCATAGTATTCTATCATATGGTTCTACAAAAATGTTAATTCATCTTGATGATTTCATTATTGTCTCTTGGTAACAATTTTGTTTGCCACAAAATTTAGTGGGTACTTTATACACTTACAATTTTGTGATTTTTTCTCATTTTTTGTTCCTTAATTTGTATAGATCTTTTTCAAAAAAAAAATCATAAGAACAATGTTTTTTTATTTTATAAGAGGTAAAATAAAGGTTTCTAAAAGGGTCTTAACCCTTTTAAAAAATAAAAAAAGAAACAACAATGCTACAACCCAACTATAATCAAATTACCAAAAATATCTTTAATAAAAAGAGATAATCCACTTTAAATTTTTGTTACATCTATAAATTTATAATCAACTATGATATATATTAAATAAACTATTTATATTTATAAGAGAAAAAATATTATAAATTATTATTCATAAAATATAAATCAATAAAAAATAACATAAAATTGAATCCAAATTACACATCACATAATTTAATACACTTTTAAATCACCAATTATATAAAATAATAAACAACTTAAAAGAAAAAAAAATCCATAAAAATTTAAAGAGCTTTCACAAATGCATAATCTATGTTAACTTTTTTTTTTAATGACTAAGCACCTTTATTATTAATTATAATTTAATAGATTACATATATTCAAAAAAGTGGTAGGTGGAAAAATGCCACACCTTTGAATTCCATATAGAGAACCTAGAATGAAAAAAAAACATGATGCTAAGCAAAAAGAGAAAGAGAAATAGCCAAAGGAGGAGGGGGTCTTAATCATTTTCTTTACCCTATTAGGTCCCAAAAGCACCACTCCACTTCCTAGAACCAAATATCACTCACAAGGATAGAGTTGTCATCATGCAAGTGAAATCAACTCATCAATAGATCATGGAGAGTTGAAGGCCAACTCTACGAGAGCGAGTTATCTCCTACGCTCAAATGAGCTCAGCTTAGACTTAGGAGGGTGTTCCTAGGGATATACCTTAATAGGTATTGAAATCACATTAGATGAACAATGATAGAATGATGATCTAGCCAAACCCAACTTGATGTCTTGGTCTAAAGAGTGACACTAAACTACGAATAATTGGCCACCTCAAAATCCTTATATAGCTGATAACAATATACAATCATAACCCACAAAAAATGGATTCATTTGGGGCTCACTAAAGATTTATCACAAGGTAAATGAATGTACAAAAACTACTACTATTCCTACACTATTAATTTTCATTTTTTTAGAGGTGTGAGATTGGTGCATGGTTCTAAACCGGTGCTTGTCTATTAGACAACAAAGTCATAGCACATTGAGAAGGAACAAACTTTGAATAAAAAAACACGAGGCCATGTATATGCACATAACATAGTTCATGAAATTTTGTAACAAAACGTAGTAATCCATGACATAAATGCATATATTTATGTATAAAATGAGAGAGATCATTACAGTACTTGTAATAGTTTTAGAATATCATCTTACCCAATCTTACACTCATGACTACAAATGTGACAAAGGAAAATGTATGGTTGTGACCAATAAATCTTCTTGAATATACACTTAATTCCTTAGAGACATTATGTAACAAAACCCATTTGCAACATTAATCTTCTTTAATATTGGAAGCTTGTACCCGAAAAATGAATTGGAATTGCATCAATGGTTGCATTGCATCTTCTTTGGTGTCTAGAGACCACAACTGAACCAAACCCAAAAAAATGATAAAAACTTGTACCTTAATACCTCCAAGACATCAAATCCTAATCACTGCACTATAGCATATTCAAATATGTGGTTGAGGATGAATGCTGCCCAAAATGGGTGCTTCAAATAGATGGAGGACATCCATATTTACTTCAAGCAATTGGGTGAAATGGTGCCATTAATGCGACTTGGTGAAGTAGGTGGAAGATAATCGCACTATTGGAACCCATGAAATAATCACTTTACCATTATCAAGCCTTTGAAAGATTAATCATTTAAATTCTTGAACCATTGACAAAGGAATAAGGAGGTCATTAGGGATTAGGTGTTGGGCTTACCACATATCGATCAGATAGGAAGAAGAGCATAAGAGCCCTTGAAAAGTCAATGCAAATATTATTTTGAACATCAAACATTGGGCCTCCCTCATATCACATGTTAATGAGGAAGAGGAGGAAATTAAACCCTAAAAGTCCAAACTTCGAAAGGAAAGGAGAAATCAAGAAGTCAGGAGTTGGAGGGAAGCTTAGGAAGGTACCAAGTAAAGGGGGAGGTTGAAAAATTGACCCCCAAAAGACTTAGGAGAATTTTGGAAAAATGGGAGAAAGGAAGTGTTGAGGATCATGGATCAAGGCTACCTCTTGATAGATGCCAAACATGTAGAAGGGAAACAAAAACTTCAAACTCCAATGGGCTATAGTCTTAGGTGATTTACGAAGGGAAACCTTTTGATATTGGGTATCGAGAAGTCAGAGGGAGGCATGTCCAAAAGGGATGAAGGCAAGGTAGAAATCAACAACCTAAGAGGCGAATAACACAACACTTGGTTATTTAGGGACTTAGACTATAGGGTTCAAGGAATCAAGAAACTTCAAAATAGGTGGATGGATAGAGGAAACCTCAACCACCCAATGGATTGGTAAACACCTTACTTAGAAAATTTTACAAGGGGATCAAGGTGGTCTTCAAAACTAATAGAGAAGGAATGAAAACATATAGGTAAGCAAAACCTCAAAAATCTGACAAAACAACAATTAATCAATTTTGGATTTTGTAGCCTAAATTTTTTACTAAGGCACAAACTTAGGGCTAGATACAACATCTAAAGGCACAATAAAAAATAAGATGACCTATTCACTGATCTAAATTGAATAGGGAATTCAAATTACAATACTAGGTAAGCGGAAACCTGCAAGTATTGTAGACAAATGGATAATTGCATAATTCGTAACAAAAGAGTTGTTTGCATCCAAAAGTCCCATTAACTTATCCAAAAATGAGTTTTATACATCAATTTGGAATTCCAATAGTCTTTAGAATCCAACAAATTTGAAATGAAGAGTTTTCCAGAATAAGAAAAAATACAAAATTACAAAATTTCAAAAAACTTGTAAATTTTTAGGTACCCCAACTTGGAGGGGTCCTAACTTGTTGCCTGCTAGTTAGATTGATGACTTCTTTACCTCATTGGAAAGGTCTCGAAGAGGACTGATTTCAGTCCCTTAAATCAAATGCTGCACTATTCAATTTAAAAGATCGACGAAAGTTCCAAACCCAAATTCCTCTCCAAAGACCTCCGAAAATGTGATTTACTAGAACCTAGAAAATACCGAAAAAATTGGATTTTTGGTTTTTCACAATTTTGTCACGTCCAGACTACTTTGGAACATCCTTAGATTGCTTTGGATCATTCACACTTTCACAAGTCTATTATCCACAATGGATCACACTATTAAGATACAAAAAAGGAAAGGACTCAAGAAAAAAAAGACATGACAAAATTGAGTTTCAACATACCCATACATCAATGAGATCTGAACTGACATTAGAAAACTTTCAACCATCATTATCATCACCATCCTTATTTTTTGATTAGAAAGCTGAAAATTAAAAACAAACAATATAATAAAAATGAGATGATAGATTTTTTATGTTAACTTTTAATATATATATAACATGAAAAACCAAAAATTAATTAGTTGCTTATCAAGATATTTCCACACCTCGAGCTTAGTGCTTTCTATCTAATTTAAAACCAGAGATTGACAGGAATAAAATACAGTAAAGCTCTCTACAAGTAAATAATCTCTAAACAACAAGCGGTACGGATGAACTCTCCGTGGACAATGGAAAAAGAGCTGAAATTGTGCCAAGAAGACTCTTGGAGAAGATGTATAACATTATCTTTCAACGCTCTTGAATTTAATAAAATTGTTCCTAAATTCTTTTAAACTTTATCATTTTTCTCATTTCTTCAGATAGTTTAAAATAAATGTGTAAAGTGCATCGAATTGCATAAAATTTTAAAGCTGGCGAGTCTGAAAAGGTGTACGCGTGCAAACTATTGAACACAGTAATTACAAGTGATATTTGCTTTCTTCTTTGCTACACAACCACATCATTTGTAAACCGCGTTTCCTCCACTTTCTCATAAACTATTCTCTGCAACAAAGATTAACTGACAAAGGCTGCCAGCTGCCGGTTCCTTGACGCTGCACTTTTTTAGTTTTCCACATGCTCCCATTCCTTCAGCACGCAGCGTAATGATTTTGAACGTACGGGACTGGCTGTTGGGAGTAATCAGGTCACCTGATGATATTCTGAGTAGTGTTGAAAAGCAGACATGAATGGACAGTAGAAAACAGTAGTGTGACAACGTGGGAGTTTCATGGCATATGGTGCTACTCATTCTGTTTCAGAATATAATCTGCCAACAATACTTTAATGGAGATCTTGAAAACGTGATGAGCATGGATGCTGATTGAAAAAGAGAGGCGAACAGCAGGCTTTTGGAAATAAAAGTACATATTTTCTGTTTTATTGTATTTTATTTGAAGAGGTTTTAAAAAGAATTAACAAATGGATGTATTTTATACATTACTTAGAGTATATTATGCCATATATACCTTCAAAGGAGGACTAATATCACACCTCGACTGAATTGTAAGACAAAGTTTTAAAATGGTAAATCAAAACTATGAACAATGGGATTGTTACACATCCAGAGCTATAAATTCAGCAAGAGGTGGAGGTGAGCTATAGTCATCAGGCTGGTTAGTGTCTATCATTTAATCTAGGAGCTCGACACCATGCTAGTTGTCTATGTCAGGTCATTAGGTTTGTCCTTATTATTAGGAAGAACCAGATTGCCAAGAATTGACTTCCAACCCCTAATGGTATTTTCATCAGCATTAGGTAAATTTATTGCAAACAATTCACTATTTGAAAATTCACTGCCAACAATTCACCACTACTGTCATGAAAATTCAGCTTAAGGAAAATTCACTACCAGCAATGCTGTGGAAAATTAAGTGCAAACTTTTAATGTGATGAATTTTCCATGGCAGTGAATTGTTAGTGGTGAATTTTACTTGAGGTGAATTTGTCATGGTGGTGAATTTTCCCGCGATGGATTGCTAGCAGATAATTATCATGCACTACATCTAGTATATAAGTTTCATCCTTGGTTGGAGAAATTGCTAAAGTCAAGAGATGAACTTTTCCATTGTCTTTCCAAATAGTAGCAATCCTATCATGGGTTTATGCAATAGTATAAGATAGTGTGCTTGTGGAGATCAACTATGAGCATTCTAATCCCAAGCTTTGTGCTTGGGTTGTGGAGAACCATGGAAATCATGGCTATAATCATTGTGAGAATGCCCATGCTAACACCTTCAATGAGGAGACTAAGCCCTATGCAAGGGATAGGTTGGTTGCACATTCTGTACAAGGTGTATTACCCTAGTCATCAAGAGGCATTTGTAGGTTAACAATCTTAAGAACAACCTGTATTTGTATGACAATATTGGAGAAAATTGTGGATTTGATATACATAGAGAATTGAATATCAAAGTAAGCTCCTAAAAATAAAGTTGAATTTTGATCTTTCAAAATACTAAATAGAATCTCCACTCCAAATACATGCCATATATTGGTGAATCCAACAATAATTATGGGCTTAGATCTAAAATTTCAAAATAATTCATGGATCTAATTTTAAATAGACTAGAACACCTGTACAAAACTAAATAGTATGCTTGATATTTTCATGGTGTTTGCAAAAGGACAATGGGGATTGGAAACCTCCCTAGATGAATCAAGTGGGATCTAATGGGAGGATCTTGTTAATAAATACACCAAGAAAATTGAGTAAGCTTAGGCTCAATAGTGGCCTTCCAAATAGTTTTGAATTTATGCTACCATGAGCTAGACATGGACTATAAATTTGCTATCTATCATTGAAAGTTTAAACCTTAAGTAGATGCAAAGAGAGCTTGACTATCCTTTTCAAGATTTTAGTTGTAAGATGAGATATTTGAATACCATTTCAATCTTTTTACTAGGATTTATTACATCTTGTAGACATCTAAAATATGACCTTACCTATAGCCACACCTAATTTTAGCCCATTGCTAAGCCATTAATTAAATAAATATCTAATATTTATTTAATTATTTTCATATTTTCATAATCCTTTAATTGAATAAATATTTATTAAGTATGGAATGTTTTTTGCTACAAACAATGCATATGGGATAAAATGAATAAATTAAGAATTGACATAATTAATTTTCTATCTTCTAATTCTATTGAAAAAATCCTAATGATGTTTTGGATTATTGTTTCAACTGAAATCATTTGGTTCATTTGGAAAAAGAGGAATGAGGAAAAATTCAGCGGGGTCAAGTGTGCACTTACTGAGTCTTGTAAAAGGATCACACTCTCTAATATTTCCATGCAGGTGGCTATCATCATTAAGGTGTCCAAGGGAAATTTCTTGAAGCTCATTGAAGATGGTATTCTTCCATTTAGTATACAAGAGGTCAACTTTGCACATGATTGGCAATACACCAATGAGGTCTTTCTCAAAGCTCTTGAGCTATTCCAGAAGGAATACAATGATAGGGTAAGTAAAGATGGCCATGGGGAGTGTAAGGAAAGCTTAGGTACGTAACAAACTCTCCTAATGCCAAAACCTTAGGGAAGAATGCAGAAATGACTTTAAATTTTGCAAGTATAGTTCAATAAGGTACACATGAAAAGAATTAACAGAAAAGAGAAATGAACACATACACAATTGGACACTAGATTTATGTGGAAAAACCCTTATGGGAGAAAAACCCACCACACCAAGAAAAGCCTCTTTGCATTACAGTAAACAAAATTACATACAGAGTACAGACTTCACTTTCTAATGTCAATTTTACAAAAGAAAACATTCACTGATCAATCTACTACAGAACATTAATCTCACAATGCTCTTAGACGCATACTATGAATTCACCTAGAACAATCCATGTTCTGTATCGAACAACTCTACAACATCAAACTGGTCATTGTCATCAACCATCTCCAAGCCTAATCATTTTTCTCACAAATTGTTCATCTCCCTCATAGGAATAGTCACAATGGTTCACATTCTGCTTCTCTCATTGGCTTAGAATGCACCACGTAGGATAGACGTTCGGTCAAAGAAGTTCAAATAGAATCGCATGTCGGTGAGACGCTAAACCATGTATCCTTGATGCCAAAATGCCTGATCATAGAACCATTCGCATGACTATCGCTATCGATAACACCCTGAGAAATCATATCGAATTCACCAGCCTGTTAGTGAGACCAAATCCATCAGCAAGAGTTCTTACCGAATGCAAACCTGACCAAGTATCATCGACAGTTCATAAACAAATCTGTCGGTGAGACTAGCACTCTCGACAAGAGTTCATACCATCTCCCCGATGAAACCCTTCGCCAATGACACGTGTTCACTGCTTGTGCATTTTTGGAGAATCAAGCTGGGAATCTACGATATTCTCAACAAGCCTCTCAGAATTCCAAGTGGTCCCCACATCCATTGGCTTAGGTTAGGAAAATCCTGAACACTGCGACATTGAAGGAGATCATCCAGTCGAAGAAATCAAAAACTTAGTAACTCCACAACAAGGTTCCAAAGTTATAAAAAACATCGAAGCCACGACAATGAAGGAAGTTGGTTAGTTAGGAAAATATGTAACTTCCAAACTCTACGAAATGGTTCCAAAGTTCAGGATTTGGGTGATAGGCCGATAAAGAAGACCAATAAAGGATAACTCCGCCAAGTCTTAACAAAGATACAAGCTAGCAAGTTGAGGCACCATTTCCAACAATCTCCCACTTGACAAAGACTTACTAGCTTCCTTCAAACTCAAAGTAAGTGAAGGTCATGGGCTCGAAGGCCCATCGAACTGGCACACCACCTGTACTTGTCTGTGCTCACTAGTTTTGTCAATGCATCTACAACATTTTCTAAAGTATCCACTTTTTCTAAAGAGACCTTTCCATCCTCCACCATATCTCAAACAAAATGATACTACACATCAATATGTTTTGTCCTAGCAAGGAAAGTAGGATTTTTCTCCAAACAAATAGCACTATGACTGTCACAGTAAATTGTAATTTTCCCTGCATCAAACCTAATGTTAGAACACAAATTTTTTAACCAGATTTATTCTTTACAGACATGTGTTGTTGCCATGTATTCTACCTCTGTAGTGGACAAAACAACTACAGCTTGCCGCTTACTCATCTAGCTAACTGCACCACCATTCATCATGAAAATATATCCATTGGTGGATCTTCTGCTGTTAATGTCCCCTGCCTAATCAGAATCCACATAGCCTTGAATGTTGAGATTCCTCTATGATTCAACCAAATTTCCATGATAACACAAAGCATATTTTGAAGTGCCCTTCAAATATCTAAACACTCTTTTCATAGCATCCCAGTGTGTCCTTCCAAGATTTTCCATAAAATGACTAAGTACTCCCACTGCTTGGGCAATGTTTGGCCTTGTACAAACCATTGCATACATTAAATTGCCAATTACACTAGCATAAGGCACTTTGGTCATGTCCTCCATCTTAGTAGGATATTTTGGACAGTCTTCAACAGATAGCTTCGTTCCCTGCAAAACTGGAACAACTAGCTGCTTCCAATTAGTCATACAAAATCTCTCCAGAACAGTATTAATATACTTACTCTGGCTGAGCCAAAGTTTTCTACTTTTTTTGTCCCTGGTTATTTTCATTCCTAAAATATACCTAGCTGCACCAAGATCTTTCATTTCAAACTTTGCAGACAACTGAGATTTTAGATTAGAACTCATTAACTTACTATTGCCTGTGAACAACATATCATCAACATAGAGAGCAATAATAAGAACATGATTATTTTTAGCTTTGAAGTACACACAATGATCAGATTTTGATCTTGCAAATCCCAATGACAAAAAAAAAATGTCAAACTTCTAGTACCACATTCTAGGAGATTTTTTCAACTTGCAAACCAGATTTTCTTTACCTTTTTCCAAAAAGTGCTCTGGCTAGGACATATAAATTTCTTCTTCAAGATCACCATGAAGAAATGTTGTCTTCACATCCATCTGTTCAGCCTCTAAGTCATACACTGCTGCAAGTGACAAAAGAAATTTGATAGATGTTAGCTTAGCTACAGGAGAAAAAATTTCTCCATAATCAATTCCCTCTACCTAGGAATAACCCTTCGCAACTAACTTTGCCTTATACTTTTCCAACTGCCATCCAAACCTATTTTCTTTTTAAATACCCATTTGTAGCCAACAACTTTTCTTCCTTCAAGCAAGGGCACCAAACTCCAAGTATCATTCTTTTCTAATGATGCCATTTCTTCATTCATGGCTTCCAACCAAGAGTTTGAATCAAGCATTCTAAATGCCTCTTTCATAGTCCTAGGCTCATCAACTTGCTAGAAATTAAAGCATAGGCACAAGTAGAATCTAACAAAGAAAATCCATACCTATCAGGTTGCTTTCTTTCACGTGTTGACCTCCTCAAGCGCTGAGGTTGAGGTTGTTGTTCTTCTTCAGAACTCTTAGAACTACTTGAGCTCTCCTCAGTTTCAGGTACATTTTGAATTTTCAATTCCTCTTTATCTGGTGTCGGAGGAATTTCAACTACGCCCTTTTTATTTTTTGACTTTGTCTCTAATTGTAAATCCAAAGTAGAAGGCTTCAGCTCACAAAAAATAACACTTCTGTTGTATAGAACCTTCTCTGTATCAAGATTCCAAAGCTTGTATCCTTTTATACCAGCACTATAACTAATAAAAATACATTCAACAACCTTGTTTTCCAATTTAGACCTTTTTTCATTTGACACATATGCATATGCCTCATAGCCAAAGACACGAATGTGTCTCAGAGAGGGCTTCTTTCCAGACCATGCTTCCAAAGGTGTTTTCTCAACAAGAGTGGAATTCATAGAATAGTTCATTAGATAACATGTTGCAACTGCCTCAGCCCAGAACTTCTCCTCCAAGCCAGCACTGCTTAGCATACTTCACGCTCTTTCCATCACTGTCCTGTTGAACGTTTTAGCAACTCCATTTTGTTGTGGAGTGTAGGGTGTAGTTTTATGTCTTCTAATCTCATGATCTTTACAGTACCTTTTGAACTCATCAGAACAAAACTCACCACCATTATCAGTCCTTAAAAATTTTAGTTTTCTTCTAGTCTAATTTTCCACAAGGTTTTTAAATTCCTTAAAATGACTGAACACTTGTGATTTACTTTTCAAAAAATAAACAAATGCCCTTCTTGAATAATCATCAATGAACGATACATAATATCTTGATTTAGAAAAAAAAGGAACATTTATTGGACCAAAAACATCAAAATGTATGTAATCAAGTAAACAAGAAGATTTGTGAGGACTGGAGTAAAATGAAACATAGTGTTGTTTACCATATATATAATGTTCACAAAACTCGAATTCGAGGTTACAATCATCAAGCCCTTCAACTAGGTTTTTATTTTTCAAGGTTTTTAAACCTTTTTCTCTAATGTGGCCTAGCCTATGATGTTAGAGTATAGTCTTTTCTACTGGAAGTTTAACTTCCATAGAGTTTGCACTATCAGAAAATTTTCCCTCATTTTCTCCATGAGTAGCCTTCTGTGACTTTGCAAAGACACTATTGCATTGCACAACAAATGCATCCAGCTTATACAAGATACCAATATGAGCACCCCTAGCTAGCACCATTGAGCCTCTAGTCATTTTTCAGCTATTTCCAGAGAACATGACTTGCACTCCAACATCGTTCATCCTACTAACAAAAAGTAAATTTTGAGTTAAACCTGGTATATGCATTACATCATTGATTCCCTTCACTCTTCCATTAGGGAACTGAATTCTGACTCTTCCACGACCAAATATTTCTAGAGATGAATCACTTGCCAAATACACCCTTCCACCATCGTATTTTTCATACTTAGTGAACTAGTCTCTATGAGATGTCATGTGGAAAAATGCTCCAAAATCAATCAGCCAGACATCATCCAATGCCTATGTAGCCAAGGCTACAATGAAGGCATCTGCATCACTCTAAGAAGAATCATTGTCAGAATTCTTCTTCTTCTTCTTCTTCTTCTTCTTCTTCTCCTCTTTGCACTCCTTTCAGACATGACCAGACTGCCCACAATTCCAGCACTTCACCTTGGACTTCTTGCCAGGAGACTTTGAACTCCCTTCTGATTTTGATTTGGACTTCTTGTCCTTCTTCTTGCCTTTTTCTTTCGATCTGCCTCTAACAGCAAGGGCCTCCTTTTCCATCTTAGAAGATTTTCTTCTCATCTCCTCTAATAACAAAGAAGCAACAACATCTTCCATCTTAAAAGTGGATGTCTTAGTCCCAATAGCCATCACCAAGTGATCCCAAGAATCTGGCAAAGAATATAACAACAACATACAACGATCTTCTTCATCAATATTCACACCCACAGATTCTAATTGAGCAATCAACATGTTGAAAGCAATCAAATAATTAGCAACAGATGCTCCTTCCTGCATTTTCAAAGAGTATAACTTCTTTCTCAAGAACAACTTATTCACCAAGGACTTGCCTTGATAAATAGCTCCCAGTCTTTTCCACAAAGAAAATGTGGTCTTTTCTTCATGAACATTTAGAAGAACAGAGTCTGCTAAACAGAGCCTTATCAGCCCCTTTGATTTTTGATCCACAAGATCCCAATCCTCTTGCTTCATGCCTGTAGGCTTCGTTCCAGACACAACAAGCCAAAGATCACAGTCAACTAATAGATCTTCCATTTTAAGTTTCCACAACTCAAAATTGCTGCCATTGAATTTCTCAATTTTAATCTTTCCCAACATGCTTGCCATCTTAATCTATAATTCGAATTACCATACTTCTACAAGACTCCCATTGAAAAAAAATTGACACAAAAAACCCAATGTGCCCACAAGGATAACATAGCTGGCCAGACTCTGATACCACTTGTAAGGAAAGCTTAGGTGTGAAACAAACTCTCCAAACGCCAAAGTCACACCACTTGTAAGGATATGACTTTAAATTTTGCAATTACAGTTCAATAAGGTACACATGAAAAGAATTAACAGAAAAGAGAAATGAACACATACACAATTGGACACCAGATTTACGTGGGAAAACCCTTATGGGAGAAAAACCCACCACACCAAGAAAAGCCTCTTTGTATTACAGTAAACAAAATTACATACAAAGTACAAACTTCACTTTCTGATGTCAATTTTACAACAACAAACATTCACTAATCTCAATCAATATTATATAGAACATTAATCTCACAATGCTCTAAGACGCATACTATGAATTCACCCAAAACAATTTGTGTTCTGTATCAAACTACTCTACAACATCAAACTGTTCATCGTCATCAACCATCACCAAGCCTAATTGTTTTTCTCACAAACTGTTCATCTCCCTCACAGGAACGGTCACAATGGTCCAACTGCCAATGATTCACATTCTACTTCTCTCATTGGCTTAGAATGTGCCACATAGGACAGACGTTCAGTCAAAGAAGTTCAAACGGAATCGTATGTCGGTGAGACACTAAACCATGTCTCCCCAATGCCAAAATACCCGATCACAAAACCATCGACATGACTATCGCTATCGGCAACACCCTAAGAAATCATATTGAATTCACTAGCTTGTCGGTGAGACCGCATCCATCGGCAAGAGTTCTTACCAAATGTGAACCTAACCAAGTATCATTGATAGTTCATAAACAAATCCATCGGTGAGACTAGCACTCTCGGCAAGAATTCATACTATCTCCCCGATGACACCCTTCGCCAATGACACGTGTTCACTGCTTGTGCATTTCTAAAGAATCAAGCTAGGAATCTACGATATCCTCAACAAGCCTCCCAAAATTCCAAGTGGTCCCCACATCCGTCGGCTTAGGTTAAGAAAATCTCAAACACCACAACATTGAAGGAGATCATCTAGTCGAAGAAATCACAAACTTAGTAACTCCGTGACAAGGTTCCAAAGTTACAAAAAACACTGAATCCATGACAACGAAGGAAGTCGGTCAGTCGAGAAAATATGTAACTTCCAAACTCCGCGAAATAGTTCCAAAGTTCAGGATTTGGGCGATAGGCCGATAAAGAAGACTAATAAAGGATAACTCTGCTAAGTCTTAACAAAGATACAAGCTAGCAAGTTGAGGCACTATTTCCAATAGGGAGGACCCCCCCCCCCCCCGAACTGCTCAACATTGAATATTTCTCCTAAGAAGGAATTAAGACATGAGGTGCACTCTTAAAGCTTAAAGATACAGAACTTAGGGCTATTGCCATCCTTTAAAGGAACAATTTTCTGGATCATTTTTTTTCTATGATATGTATCCTTTTGTAAAAGATAATTTGTAAAGCAAGGGGTTGTAGTTGCTTTGTAATTGTTGTTATAAGGTGTATGGGGCTGGGGTAGGTTGTTAGTTGGGTTCGTTTTGATATATATGTGCATTAATGTAGCTATTTTGTAATTGTTGTCCAAAGATGTATGGGGTTGGGGTAGGCTATTTGCTAGATTCTTTTTGAAAAACTTGTGCTTGGCACTACTATAAGCTCTTTGTTGTGATGTACACTGTTGTTCTTACAATATTTAATACAAAATAAATATTTATTATTTATTTAATTATTATCCCTTCACATGATCCCATTAAAATAAATAAATAATGTATTTATTTAAGTGCCCCTTATACCCAAATTGTCTAATGAAATTAATTAATTTAGGTTAATTAATCCTCATTATCCTTTTTTCCATTATTTAATTCCACTTTATCCCTCTATCCTTGTCCATCCAGTCTTATCCCTTCATCTTATTCACATGGATCATAATCTAAATTTTTCCTCATGTGACAAGTGTCCCCTTCACATGTCTAACTAACTCCTTGCCTAGATTCATTGAACCTAGACACTTACCCAAAAGTTAAACTAATTTTTCATCTTATCCACTCATCTCATTTAACCTCTTAATCTTATTCATTGTCAAAAGGATTTTTTCCTTATCCCTACCCTAAACCTAGATCCTGTGTGAACCCTTTTCCTAGTACTTGCAAAACAACATGAGTAAATAAGTTAAACAAGGAATTGCAAGCTAAAACAAGGTTTCCCCATGAAATCCATTTACAAACTCAAAATAGGAAAACAATGGAGAACCAAATAAAAATAATGAAATAGCTTGAATCCTAATTTAAATATGCAAACTCATGATCCCATGGGGGAATTGGTGTCAATTTGATGTGAAAATTGGCCCTTTCCCAATTCCTATGATGAAATCTTGATATGTTGAAGATAGTATTGATCCACTTTGATGAAAGATGAGAACTCCAAGCCAAATATATAAAAATTCTAGTTAAGAATTCAATGATGGATGGAAATGGCTAAATATTTTAGCATAATAACTTTACAATGTTTGTGGATGATCAAATGAGGATATGAGATCTTTATTTATAGAATTTCAAGATGGATGAATGTCCAAATTTGAACAATGTGGGACTAATCATTCATCCAATGATATGATGCCATTTGTCAAGCTATGAATGGATGATGGATGTGCAAGATTTGGGGTTTGTGCCAATAAATGCCAGTATTTTGAAATTGAAATTTGTTGAAATGACCTGCAAGAGGGAAGGGAAAATGCAATAAATGCCACTTGACTCAAGACAAAGGACAAGTAAGATCAATTTATTTCCTTGTTGGATGTACATGTTGACTTGGAATTTTTGAATTCAAATTGAGAGAATATTCCAAAAGATGCCTTGTGAGGAAAATGGAGATTTAATAAATGCATTAAATCTATTTTCATGTGCAACTTGCATTATCTAGAGGATGTTGCTGGAGTTAACAACCCAAGATCTTCAATCTGCAACACCAAAGAACCTCCACAAGAGATAGAGAGAAGCAACAATGGAAGATGCTATTCCACCAAACAAGGATTGCAATATGATACAATATGATCAATGCAACACTATACAATGCTATATGCAATTCAATATGCTAGAGATGCCTTGCTTATAAAGGCAAGGATGAGAGATAGGATAAGACAAGATCATGACAAGTGTCTTAATCCTATCACATGAGACAACTAACTCATAACTACCTAGGAAAGTGGAAATTCTAGATAAGACAACTAATACTTATCTAGATATGACAACTAATATCCTAAGTAAACTTAACATGTGAATTAAGTCCCCTAAGTCCCTAGTAAAGGAATAAACTAGGTACAAGAATTATTCACACCAACACCCCCCCTTAAGTGCAACTTAGGGAGGTACAAACCAATGAAAAAATGCAAAAGATGGGTCCCGACAACTAGGCCTGATGAGGTACCCATGTACAAAACAAAAAACTCTCACAAGCGGAGAAAAGGAGAAAAACCCTGTGGGAGAAAACTCCTCTCCAAAAGAGAGAAATAAACAAAGAAAACTAATGAAGGAAGGACTCCTAAAGACCCCCCAAGGACAACTTCCTTCACCCCAAGCATCGATCGCAACTGAAGATAACGAGGCGATGCCAAAGGTTTAGTGAAGATGTCTGCAACCTGCTGATCTGTAGGAAAATACTCCAAGCCAAGAACACCATCCTGGATGAGTTGCCTGATGAAGTGCATGTGGATCTCAATATGCTTAGTCCACTGATGCTCCACTGGGTTGCGTGAAATATGAATGGCACTCTGATTGTCACACCAAAGAGTAGTGGGCTGAGTGGAAGGGAATCTGAACTCAGTCATCAACTGACGAAGCCACAAAACCTCCTGACTAGCCAACACTGCACCTCGATACTCAGCCTCTGTCAATGATAATGCAATAGTTGTCTGCTTCTTGCATGACCATGCAATCGGACCAGAACCAAGGCAAAAGACAAAGCCAGAAGTAGACTTCCGATCATTGACATCACCAGCCCAATCTGAGTCAGTGAAGCCCACAATCTGAGATGCACCTAAAGTGTAGTGAATGCCAAAATGAGTAGTGCCACGAATGTATCTCGAATCGCTTGGTGGCCTTCAATGACTCTCATGAGAACTCTGTGAGGCGAGAGACAAGTCAACTGCAAGGAAATATCAAGGCGACTATAGTCAAGTACAAAGGCGCCAACCAGCTGCCGATACAGGTAGGATCAGCTGCCAGGAGTAGTGCAAGCTGGAGAAGGCAGTGGCTTGCGGTGGAATTGGGTAAGGCGGGCTTGTAATTAACCATGCCAAATCTACGAAGCAAATCAAGAGCATACTTCTGCTGGAAAATGAGGATCCCCTCAGAAGTCTGATGAATCTGAAGACCAAGGAAGTAATGCAAAAGACCAAGGTCGGTCATATCAAATCGCTCCATCAATGCTCGCTGTGTACTCTGAATCATGGAAGTAGAACTCCCTGTGAGAATCAAATCATCCACGTAGAGCACAAGTATGAGTAGATCCTCTCCATGTCGCTGTGTATAAACTGTGGGATCGGAATGGCAACGAGTATAGCCGGAAGCAAGCAAGAAACTATCCATCTTCTCATACCAAGCCCTAGGGGCTTGTTTGAGACCATACAATGAACGTCGAAGCCTGCAAACAAGTGAAGAGTCTTGCACAAAACCTGGTGGCTGCTCCATATAGATCTCCTCATGAAGATCCCCATGCAAGAAAGCACTCTTCACATCCATCTGATATACTGACCATCCCTGAGATGCAGCTAGAGCAAGGACAAGGTGAATAGAATCCATCTTGGCAACAGGAGCAAAGGTCTCGGAATAGTCAATCCCTTCAACCTGAGAAAACCCCTTTGCAACAAGATGAGCCTTGTACTTGTCAATGGAACCATCTGCACTTATGCGATACGATGCACCCACTTGCATGAACCAACTTTTATAAGAAGGGCACAAGATCCAAGTGTGATTCTTCATCAAGAAGAATCTTTCATCATCATAGCCTTTATCCCACTCTAGAATACCTGAAGCATCTGAAAACTTCTGAGGATCATCTGAAACTGCATGACTCAAAAGACTAATTCCAGAAGTCTAAGAACGAGTGCGGCGAGTGTCTGTGGGATCACCAACAAGAGGACCAGCCTCCTTAAGAGTAACTCGAGCCCATCGTGGCCTAGTGGGTGAGTGAGGAGGAGGTTCATCAAGACCATCATCAAAGTCTTCCTCAAGTAGCAAAGCATCATGAATTGAAGAAGACTGAGTAGGTTGTGATGAAGAAGAAGTCGCAGGAGGATCTAGCTGGGTGAAGGTCTCAGAAAACTGAACATCACGTCGGAAATGAACCTCTCGTGTGTTAGGATCAAACAATCTGTATGCCTTCACATCCTAACAGTAGCCAACAAAGATGTAACGCTGACTCTTCTTCTCCATGGATTTACGCCGACCATTCAGAATGAATGCCCAAGCCTCACTACCGAATACTCTGAAGAAGGATACATTGGGCTTGCGATGAGACCAAGCCTCCTTAGGGGTCATATTTCACACTGCCTTGTGGGGCATACAATTCTGAATATAGTTGGCACAATTGACAGCTTCGGCCCAAAAGGCGGGAGCCATGGACCTAGACTGAATCATACAATTGGCCATTTCCCTGAGAGTCCTGTTCTTTCTCTCCGCCACACCATTCTGCTGAGGAGTGTAAGGAACTGTGTGCTGATGAAGAATACCATGCGCACTGCAAAAATCCTGAAATGCCTGATTGACATACTCCCCCCATTATCTGTGCGTATCTGTCGAAGAGAAAAACCTGACTGCTTCTCCACAAATTTTGAAGGTCTTGAAGTTGGTGAGGACTTCACTCTTGAGCTTCAGAAAGTAGACCCATGTCCGGCGGGAAAAATCATCAATGAATGTTAGCACATACTTGGCCCCTGAAAAAGAAGGAGTTGGGAATGACATAAGATCACTATGGACCAACTCAAGGGGTGTGGTTGCACGTGTAGCGTGACCCTTAGGAAAAGGATCTTGATGTTGCTTGCCAAGAACACATCCTTGACAAACACCATCTGTGCAAGTGATCTTTGGAAGACCAACCACTAAGTTATGTGCTTTCATTTGCTGAAGATATCTATAATTCAAGTGCCCAAATCTCTCATGCCAAAGCTTGCTCATTGAATCAGCATGAGCAACAAAACATGAACCTGATGAAGACTCAAATCCATCAAATCGATACAAATGATTCTCATGATCAACTACCCCTGTAGCAACAACCTTCTCAGGATCTTGCAACTGTCTAATAGTCACATTTTGTGGAGTAAACTCAACTGACTTCCCATCTCCAGAATGACAAATCTGATATATGGAAAGTAGATTGCTGAAATATCAGGAACAAGAAGAACATCCTCAATGCACCCATCTAGCATCTGAACGGAGCCTGTCCCCAAAACTGGAATCTGTGAAGAGTTCCCAACTACAATCTGAGAAGTAGAAGTATGAACTATGGAATCAAGAAGATCACGTGAATTGGTCATGTGATGTGAAGCACCTGAATCAAGAATCCAACTATCTGAAGGTGAATGCATAGCTCGTGCTAAAAGAGCTTTCCCTTTGCCCATGGAAGAAGGCTTAGCCACTAAAATATTGTGCTTCTTCATAGCTTCCTCCAAGGCCTCTAATCTCTTAAAGCAATGAGATGCATCATGCCCAGTTTTGCCACAAAATGAACAAGGATCTCCTTTCTTTTTCTTGGACTTGGAAGAAGAATCTCTAGAGGTAGAAGAAGAAGGAGATTGAGTGGACTTTTGATTGTTCTTCGGCTTTGGTTTGGAGGGATTCTCACTACCAGAAGATGATTCTGCTTTGGGCTTCTTCTTGTTCTTTCCTTTACCCTTGGATGATTGAGCCATTAGAGCATGATTCTTAGAATTAGGTAAGGCATCCAACTGAATTAACTTGGCCTCCTCCCTAGTAAGACGCTCACAAAACAACTCAAATGTAGGCATTTTGTAATCTTTCCCCATTGCATCCATAGTTGAATAGAAAGTAGAAGAAAACACTTGATAAGGGCCCTTTAACTTAGACAGAATCAAGAAGATACATTCATCACTAGATACATCATGTCCACGTCCTTTCAACTGTGACAAAATCATCTTGAATTGAGCAAGAAAATCCTGCATTGAAGGAAACGCATCTAGAGAGAGGGATTGTAGTTCTGCTTGAAGTTGCAAGGTTCTGAAATGATTTATTTTACCATACAATTCTTCAAGTTTGTCCCAAACATTCTTAGGTGTTTTGCACTCTGAAATATGAAACAACAAATTATCAGATACATGTAAGCCAATGAGCCCTTTTGCTTCATCCATTTTACATCTATGGACAAACTTTTCATAATCCCTTGTAAATTCAGGTTGTTCTGCATCTAACATTGGCCATAGACCCTTAGATTGTAACAATTGAGTCATTTTTAGCTTCCATGTATGATAATTGTGTGGAGTGAGTGGTTCAATTTGCCTTAGATCCGCCATGAACACCAAAAGAAAAGGACAATGTGGCACTTAAATTGTGCCTTTCACCCCCCCAGAATGTATTAAAACTGATTTTGCAACCCCCCCAGCAAATTACAATGAACAAATATTGCAATTTTTACAAGTGACAAGCTCAAATCAACCGTTTATAACACACGGTGATTTTTACAATTTTTAGAAAAAAGAGCTTGCAAAGCTGAAAACAGAGGTTACAAACAGATTCCTTGTGATTTTCTGATCAATTTCAAAAAAAAGTTTTCCAAATTTCGACTTCGTTGGCAAAAGTTACATCAAGAACAAGCAATAAATGCACTTGTACCTTCAAGCTGAAAAATCTGGCAAAAAATGGAAAAATCTGGAAAATTCACCTATACCACTGCGAAGTTCATCAAACCAGCTTTCCGACGATATCTTGTTTTCGAAAATCCGACTCCGTGGTGAAAAGTTATGCAAAAAAGAAAAAAATGCCTATTTAGGCTCCGTGAACACTAAACAGGAGCAAGAAATTGGCCCTCGGGGGCTGGCAGTCGGTCACCCACGTGACCACGGGCTGGCTGCTAGAGAAAAGTCCGCCAGTTTGATTTAACCGTTGGCAGTTTTGGCTAGCACCGGCGGTTACCGGGCAGTCTCGGCTGGCAGTTTCCGTCGGCGGTTTCGGTGAAGCATGGCGGTGGCGGTCGGCAGTCGGCGGTGTGGATCAGCAGTTAGCGCCGGAAGGCCCAGCGGTGGCGGATCGATGTGGTGGGTATTCCGTTGGCGGCACCCCAAGCATCTAATGAGTTGAATAAAACTGCGGACAAAAAAGTCCAGACTTAAATAAAATGCGGATTTTTGTTACAAGCTTAGCAAAAGCGCTACAAATTTTATTTTTTGAATTTTTGAAATAAAATAAAATGCCGACCGAAAAAATTTGAAATATAATTTTTCTTAAAAAAAATTTCTGACGACGTCGTACTTGCGCGGGGGGTCGTACGGCTCCTCGGCTAAAAAAAATTTGCTCCAAAGACCACTTTTGCCGAATACAGGCAAATTATATATCAAAAAACTCGGAAATGGCCACCCGGACGCAATGGCAGGCTTAATTTTTGCTCAAAGTGCTCCTATAAAAAGTTGTTCACCAGATCTGAGCTCCAAACCCTTCTTTGCCAAAGCTGCAAATGGTGACAAAATTGAGTGAAACAAAAGTCAGATCTGACTTTTTCGAGCCTCCTGGACGCAATGGGACAGCCTAAAATACTGCCACTATAGCCAAAAGTGTTGCAATCACCAGATCTCACCAAAATGCAAGCATGCAATATAGGATACAAGAACTCAAAAAAACACAATAGAAATTGATGGAAACTCTCTAATAAAGAAATGGAAGGGGCTTGCCAGATTCAAAGCTCTGATACCATGTTGGAGTTAACAACCCAAGATCTTCAATCTGCAATGCCAAAGAACCTCCACAAGAGATAGAGAGAAGCAACAATGGAAGATGCTATTCCACCAAACAAGGATTGCAATATGATACAATATGATCAATGCAATACTATACAATGCTATTGCAATTCAATATGCTAGAGATGCCTTGCTTATAAAGGCAAGGATGAGAGATAGGATAAGACAAGATCATGACAAGTGTCTTAATCCTATCACATGAGACAACTAACTCATAACTACCTAGGAAAGTGGAAATTCTAGATAAGACAACTAATACTTATCTAGATATGACAACTAATATCCTAAGTAAACTTAACATGTGAATTAAGTCCCCTAAGTCCCTAGTAAAGGAATAAACTAGGTACAAGACTTATTCACACCAACATATGTGACATGAGATGAGATTAAATTAATCAAGGGTTAATTAATTTAATGAGAGAGGTTAGATGATGTGACTTATTTGACTCAAATTTATGGATTTATTTTAAATCAAATAAGAGAGGAATATGACGAGATTTAATTAAATAAGGACTTTGATTTATTTAATTAAAAGAGATGGTGTTAGATTAAATCAAATAATATTTTAATTTATTTAATTTAATGAACAAACTTTAGAGATTTAATCAAATAAATTGATTATTTAATTAAATAAGGATAATTTGATGCAGGAGCATCTAGTGGTGTAAGGGCAATCTTGCATCACCCAAAAATAGTTAAATTTCAAATTTCTTGGTTTTTAGATGTTTTTACATTTTTGGATACCCTTTTTCGTCATAATGAAATTCCCAATTTACGGTTTTTATTTTCTATTCCTAGGTTGAAAGATATTACAGTTTTAGTTTCTCAGATTTACACCTGAAAAATCTTCCGAGTTAGATTTGAGGCACTTAGAGCTCCCGGAATGGCCCCGAAACTTGCCGAAATTAGCATAGCTAATTCTTGAGCGCGTTATTGACTTCGAGACCTTTCCAATGGTTCAAACGGTTCACGAATCAGAGTCCCAGATCAAAAGTTATGGCCCTAAGAAGTTGGCGCACTTTCTAGAAGATACAGTTGCAAAAGCTCTTTTGAAATTTGAACTTCAAGTTGTAATTTTTCAGCGCCAAACCACCTAAACTCAAATTTGAATGTTGTTTTGGCTCCAAACTAATGAGGAGCTCTACTTATGGGCGGATTTCTAATTTTTGGGTAGCTTTTTGGGGACAAGCTCGCATATTGCGAAAGGGTTATTCTGTAGCTTTTTGTAACTTGCATGTGATGTAGAACTAGGGGATTTGAGATCCTCTGCATGTAAGAAGTTCCATTTTCTGAATAATAAAATTATTCTCTTATTTGTGGGTTATTTTCTAAGTCTTGGGTTGCGCCCTCATCATAATTAGATCAGATGGATTGATTTAATTAACAAAAGAGATTGACTTAATTAGATAAAATGATTTATTTAATTAAGAGATGAATATTGATGAATTTAATTAGATAGGGGAATTTGATTAAATGGTTAGACCGAGGGATGATTTAGGAAGAAACGATGTTAGTGAGTCGGGATCAAATACACGATGTCAATCAGTATATTTTTCGTGTCTATAGATCCTATCTATCATTTGACACTTTTCACATATTTCATTTTGTATCCAAAACTTATCCTCCTTCAATCTTAGCCATCCATCATCAATTGTTTCTAGAAATTAATTTTTCCTCTTCAAGACTCTATATCTAGAGGCTCTCATCCTTCATTTTTTACCTAATGATCTCTTGAGATATCATGACTACATGTTGTCACTTTGATAATCAATCTATCAATCTTATCTTGCAATCACTATCAAGTCATATCAAGTTTATGGCAAAGTATTGAGGAATCCATATATCAACATCAAGAGAAAATCAAATAAAATAAGGGTGCATTCCATTTCTGATGATCAAGGGGAGAAACAAAGATTCTAGGTGAAGGTATTGTGGTTTTTTTTCTTCTTTTATCTTCCTTTGTTTGCCTTCAATCTTTTGCAAACTCTTCATTTTGGTATGCTTGGTGGGACCCACATCCCTATATTTAACGCTCAATTGAGTTTGTTGGGGAATAATTTAGAATAATCAAATGGGTATGTGCAGGATCATCATGGAAAAAACAAGCCCTTAAGTGGAAAAAAATTCAGAAAAAATAGAGTTAGGCAACTTGACATAAAAATTTGAATAAGTTATCTATATTATTTCAAAAATATGTAAGAATAGAATTTGTAGCATATTGAATGTAGTTTCTAAACTACTAGGTTTATTTTAAAAAGAAAAAATCTATTTGGTGAAAATTTGAAATTTCAATGCAATAGTATTTAAATTTCAGGGAAATAATAAGAAGTAGGTGTATGTCTGACCACCCTAACCACAATAAAATGATAATATTTTTTTATAATATTTTAGAAATAAGTAAAGGACTCATGTTCGGATGTGATGCATATTTTTTTATAATTTTTCTCCAAGTAAATAATTAATTATGATTTTTTATTACAACTTTTAAAAAATATAAAAACTTGTATATATGACCAGCTTAACTTGGTCAAAACTTCACGAAATTCAATTTTTATTTTTTTAATCCTATAGTATGCGAAGCATAGAATACGTGTTGATCCCACAAATCTGGTTTACAATTTCTGGGAGGAACAGATTTTTGCTGAAATCACATATTTTTAGAAAATATAATGATTTAAGCCTTAAAAGATTCTATTTAAAGCATTCCAATTGAAGAGGGTTTGATCAAACTACCTTAAATCAAACCCCCATGGATAGAACCCCTCTAGTTTCAACCATACCTCTAACGGAGTCTCCTTTACACCTATCAAAATGCTGATAAAAACCCACTTTTGATTTACCTTTTGGGGGATCAAATGAATTCATTTAAAATTTATTTTTTGTAAGTTTGTAGTCCTTATTATAAGCTTCCCAAAAAGTATAATTTTAAATAAATTTTATTTTATTATTATATTTATTTTGTATTTATTGTGAATGTAGGTTTTTCACCAAAAATCAAGCTATTTGTTCTTCACATGTGGAAAAATAGCAAATTATAAAAAAAAAATTCTAAAAAATATGGGTGCACCAGATATTGAAGTCCTTGATCCAACAAAGAGAAAAAAATTGAATTTTGATACATACAAAAAAAGTTACGCCTTATCGGTCGCTATGTCTGAATTATAATTAGTTTGACTTTAAAACTTGATTAAATAAAAAATATTCAATTAAAAACTATCTAACCAAGTGGAAGCACTAGATATCAGAGTTATGAATCTAAATTCAAAAGAATTATAATTTTATCCTTCATGAAAAAAAAGTTATGTGTTATACGGTGAGCGTCACTTTTTAAAAATGTTGTTTTCCAAAAAAATTAGTTTTCGAGGGAGATGGAAAAAGAAGTGCAATCTGATTCCAAAAATTTTGAAAAAAATATATTTAGAATCTATAGACAAAATTTCATAAAACTCTAGTTTGCATCATCTTCAAATTCCTCACGATTTAGTCGCTATAGGTGTCTGAAAGTGAAGATTTAGTTACAAAAAAATATTTTAGTGTCCAGTTTGGCCAAAAATTGTAAACCACTATTGTAATATTGTTTGAAAGCTATATAATAGAAAATGGATAATAATTATTTGAAAGCTATATATGTTTTGCATGTTTCAGATTCAAAAAATGTAATACTGTTTGAAAGCTATCTATGTTTTTCAATCAACCTATCAATCACGACATTAGTCGTAATTCAAATAGAAAATGGATAATAATTATTTATTAAATTCAAAGTAAAGCATAATTTATATTGGTGGAAAGCTTAGAATCTCTTTTTAAAACCCTTTTCATTTCATCAATTTTGGGTAAAAAAAAGTCATGGCTATCGCAACAAACAAATCATGAGAGCTTTCAACCTTGCGAAAAGTAGAGTGTACCCCTCAACCATTCCCAAGACTATTTAACCTGAAGTCTCCCAATTTTCCACCCTCCCTTATGTTGAAGGCCTCACTAATAAAATCTCCAAAATACTTAATAAAAAGGGTATTTTTTGTGCCTTCAAGCCCATCTCCACCACTAGAAACCTCATCTCTTCTACCAAAGACCCCTTACCTCCTCTTCTCCACCTCGGAGTTTACAAGATTGATAGCTCATGTCGCATCCCTTATATTGGTGAAACGGGTCGATCGATTAGCACTAGACTCAAGGAACATAGTGTCGATATCTGACTTGACCAGGTATCCAAATTTGCCCTAGATGAACACTCCAACCACACCAAACACCACATTTTCCTTGATAACACCCAGGTGATGGTCAAAGAAGTAAACTACTTCAAAAGAAAACTTCAAGAAGCCGTCACCATCAGAAACCATACCACCAACCTCAATCATGATGAAGGATGGAATATAAGCCCAACTTGGAACCCACTTCTTAACTCACTTGATTTGAACCCCCCTCCCTAGATCTCTATGTTTCCCCCTCCCCCTGCTTCCTTCTCCTTCCCCTCTTCCTCTCCTTTCTCAATCCCTTGCATGCCCTCCCTTTCTTTGCTTTCTAGTTGTGTGCTCTTTTCTCTCTTTATGTATTCTTGTGTTCATTTTTAGTTGTATACCTTTTGTGTGTGTTTTTAATCTTCTTGTGTATTCATTGCCTCCCTCTCTTTCTTGCTATTTTATTGTTTACCTATATTTTCTCTCTTTTTTGTACGTGATTTCTCTCTCATTTATTTATTGCTTGATCTTTTTTTTTTTTGTCTTTGCACTTACTTTTGTATATATATATATACATATTATCTTCTTTTCCATTTTTAATTTTTTATATTTTTTTTGTCTACTTGCTTTTGTGTCTAATTTAAAATGAATATATTATCTTCTTTTCGAATCTTAATTTTTATAATTTTTCGCTATTTTCTTTTGTGTCTAATTGCTCATTTCAATTTTTTATATTTATATACATATTTATTTAGTTTTTATTTATTTATTTAATTTTTCAATTTTTTGTTTTATTTTATCCATTATTTACTTACATAAATAATGTGTGTGTGTGTGTGTGTGTCTTTGTGTGTGCTTTCTTCCTTTCCTTTTCTATAATTTCATTTCTTAGTTATTTTCTATTTATTTTTATGTTTAATTGCTCTTTTCTATTTCATATATTCAATTCCTTTATAATTTTATAATTATGTTTATTTCCTTATAAATATATAGCTATATATACTTATATTCCTTTTTTCTTTTTTCATTTATTTATTTTCATTTCTTATACTTTTACTTATTTCTCTTTCTTATATATCTATATTATTCTTTTTTTTACTTTTTTCATCTTCCTATTTTATGTTTATTTCTTTATAAATATATAGCTATATATATACTTTTATTTTCTTTTTTTCTCTTTTCATTTATTTATTTTCATTTCTAATACATTTTATTATTTCTCTTTCATTTATTTATTTATTTATTTTCTCTAGGTCGTCGTGTGTTTCTTATTTTAGTCACCTTGACCACTCTTGGTCCACCACACCAATCTTTATTGAATTTTTAATTGCTCTACCATCCCTTTCCCCCACCTCTTCTTCCTTTTAAGGCCATATCTGCACTCCCATTCTTCACTTTCCTCTTCTTGATGATGGATCACTAAGTGTGATCTAAAACATCAATCTAAAAAACAACACAGTTGAATCCAAAAGCTTGCTCTATTAAAAAAAAAGTCATCAGCCACATACCCTACAAATACCCATCATATCGCCACTTTTTGGCCCATCATGATCCTACACATACCCAAATATGGCATCCAAAATAGAATTTACATTAGGGTATGTGCAGGATCATGATGGGCCAAAAAGTGGCAATATGATGGGTAGTTGTAGGGTATTTGGTTGATGAGTTTTTTTTACCCAAAATTTATGAAATGAAAAGGGTTTTCAAAGGATATTCTCATCTTTCCACCAATATAAATTATGCTTTACTTTGAATTTAATAAATAATTATTATTTATTTTCTATTTGAATTAAGACTAAAGTCCTGATTGATAGGTTGATTGAAAAAAATCTATAGTTTTCAAATGGGATCACATTTTTTGAATCCAAAATATGTGTCACATTCTATGCTTCGCATACTATATGATTAAAAAATGAAAAAATGAATTTCATGAAGTTTTGACCAAGTTAAGGTGGTTAGACATACGGGTTTTTATATTTTTTAAAAGTTGAAATAAAAAATTCAAAATTAATTATTTACTTGGAAAAAATTACAAAAAATATGTATCACATCGGACATGAGTCCTCTACTTATATCTAAAATATTATATAAAAATATTTTCATTTTATTGTGCTTAGGGTGGTCAGACAAACACCTACTTCTTATTTTTTCCTAAAATTTAAGTACTCTGCATTGAAATTTCAAATTTTCACCAAATATATTTTTATTTTTTAAATAAACCTAATAGTTTGGAAACTACATTCAATTTGCTACAAAGTATATTCTTACATATTTTTGAAATAATATAAATAACTTATTCAAAATTTTACGTCAAGTTGCCTAACTTTGATTTTTTTGATTTTTTTGCCATTTAAGGGCCTATTTTTTCCATGATGATCCTACACATACCCATCATTTTAAATTTCTATAAACATATTTAAGTTAAAAATATAGAAAACCTACTCATTCAAGACTCAATAAGATGAAGTGAAGATGAAAATAATCGCATAATCAAAGTATATAGACCCAAGGATGCATCAGAGCATCTTTACAAAACATTAGAGTGTGTTTTAGGTGTGTGAAGATTGAGAGTTCAAGAGAATCATATTTTGCATCAAGATGTTCAATTGATTTGAAGTTTCATAGCCCTACTTAGAAAGTGAAGTTTCTTTGTTTTTTATTTATAGTCTAAATATAGACATGTATACTTATATAGATGATGTATAGCAACCCTTAGTTCCATATATGAGGTCTTGAGACCCTTGTTGGTCTATAATTTTAGATTTGAATATGTTTATTAAATGAAAATATGAAACTATTATTTTCATTTATCTTGGGTGGCTACAAAGAGTGAAAACTGTGTGAATATGATTTTGAGGGAAGTTGAATGCTATTATTTTCTTATTTGAATGATTTTTTTGGCTCTTGATGTTGTAGTATAATTTTTAATCATATTTTGAAAATTTAATGGATTTTCTATCATCTCATATTTGTGTGAAAATGATGCAAGAGCATCTGGGTGCACAGACAATCTTGCACATCCAAAAACATATTTTTTTTATTTTTGTGTTATGTCTTAGTTATTCTTGCAAGAACAATTTATTTACATCCTCATCTCCTCTAGCTAGTTGATCCAGGGGGATACTTTTCAGTGAAAACTGAAGCATCCCCAACACTCCAGAATTCAACACCATCAGAAAGAGCTCAGAATTTTGACTCCTATGCAATTTCAATGGAGTAAAAATGAGCTATTATTTTCAAGTTATGGTTGGTCAAACTTCGGTCAAACTAGTACCTAAGGCCATCCAAAAATGTGAAAAAGTTGACCATCTCAGAATCTGAAAAAATCAATGTCAACATGAAGAGCTCATCGACACAAACTCGACACCGCTCATTTCACTAAAATCTGAGCTCGTACTCAAAAATTACAACCAGTCAAAGTTTGTGTAGAAAGGTTAACTTTGACCGTATAGATGCTGACATCAGCATACTGATGTGGCAGTCCGTACGGTATGAATAGTGACATGGACTAACCATATATTGATACGTGGAATCTAACTGGGATGGTGAGTCAGCATGTATAGACCTATCATTGGAAGACACGTGTCATCTGAGTCAACAAGTGTAGACCTATCATCAGCAAACATGTGTCATCTAAGTCAGTAGGTATGAACCTATCATTGGTGGACACGTAGCATCTGAGTCATTAGGTATGGACCTACCATCGACAGACACGTGGTAGCTTACTGTATTGAAGTGATTAATCATATTATGCCATGTGGCGCCTACTCAATGCACCACATGGCACCCCATCTATCCCTCCTCCGATTCAGCTAACGAATTACCAAAATTGTATGGTGGGGGGATTCAAACCCCCCACCTCTTGGGCACAATACAAAGGCTTGGTCGTTACACCCCACAACCATCACTTAACCAATTATGGGTGGTGGTTAATTTTGTTATATAAAGTGGATAAATTCAGTTTAAAACAAATGGTGGTAGGGGTTGACCTCCCAACCACCCCGCCACAAAAATATATACTTGCCATCGAGCCACCAAGTGGCTTTGAGAATATATAGGAATTGGTTTAATTTAAGGAAGATATAGCAACCGATTGCCTTTTTTTTTAATAAATTCTCCCTAAAATTAAATAAACTAACCTCCTAACTAGTCAAAAAAAATCTCCTTAGAGTAAAGAAGCCTGAGAATAAGAAAAGTGAAGGGTCCAAATATTATTTAAATTATATTGAAGGAGATTATTAATGATTTTAACATGTAAAAAGGAAAAATTGAGATATTTACTTATGAAAATAGGGGGATTATGAAGGATTTCATTGTAAAACTGGGTGATAGGGCAATATTTTTTACATCATTTGGTTATGAACCAAATTGAGAAATTTATTTGTATAAAAATGGGTAGAATGGGCTTGTGAGGGTAATGGGAATTGGGTGAATTCTTGGGAACTTAGGGGAATTTTGAAAAGCTCTGTGCAAATAGTAGGAAAATGTTGTCAAATTGTTTGTGCTTAAAGGGGAGAAGATATTGTCAATTTCCTTGTTGATTGAGAAGGCTTTGTAAGATTTCTTGGATCTGAATTGAAGGATCGATCACTTTGTTGGAGAGGGACCTAGAGATGTAGCCAGTTGGCGAACTCCATTATCAATTTGTTGTCTTTTCTTCTCTTTCTCGTTCTCAAATTTTATTATTCCTTTATTCATCTTTTCAAGCATTTGATATTAAACATTTCAATTACGTTAATTTCATTCCAAAGCTTTAAATAATTGTTGTAATAGTTAAGCATTCATAGCAATTTTCATAGGTCCCAATTTAGATAACTAGTAAGGTTTGATGTTGGGAATATGAAAAATTAATTAATTAATTGACTCACTTGTTAATTATTTTAAATATGTTTTAAAATAATTAATTTATTCTAGAAAGGAAAACTCTCACACCCATGCCTATGAGTGGCATTTATTGTAAATTGTAATTTCATTCTTGAATGGGGAAAAATGCATTTGTTGAGAAAATGGGAAGGGATGATGTTGAGGGTGTGGAGATAGTGGGTTGAGAGGCACGAAGACCAATTTTGAATCGAAATTGAATGCACATACTTTAAAGAGGAAAACACATGCCCAAGAGGGAAGAATGTGGATGGTGAAGTTTGACTAGTAGGAGAAAGAGAAGGCCACACCTAGATTGCCAGGAGAGCTTTGAAAGGAAAAGAATCAAGGAGAATATAAGGAAATGAGTTTTTATGGAAAGGAGGATGAATTTTGTTGTATATTATGTGTGTTGTAAATTATTTTTTTCTTCAAAGAGTGTTGTAATTAGATTTTGTCTTACTTGTAGATGATTATAAGAATATTTGAAGTTTGCACATGTTTTCCTATAGTTTTTTGTTACAAAAATGAGATTGTTTGGCAATTGTTGAAGTCATTATATATCCAAGGTATTGTAGGAATTTTGATTTGAATAATAATTTTTAGAATTCTCCTTTTTATTTGTGTCATCCATTTGTGTATTCAAATGGCTCAAAGGTTAGCTTGCTACAACCATTGAAAATTTGATGGTTTCTCAATTGTTGAGTTTCATTATTTGGTCTTAGAGCATGGTGGGGAAAGTAATTAGGGAAGAATATGAAAATTGGTAAATTTTTTTGGAAGGGATCAATGGATTTAGAAATGACTTCTCAATGTTTTTGGTTAATTTTTAGCATGGTTGTGTGGGTAGGTAAATTTTGATCCTCTTGTATTCCTCTAGATGAAGGTGGGAGCTTCTATTGTAATTTTTTTAGAGAAAATGGAAGTTTTTGTATATTCAAAATAATCTAAAATTCCAACATTTTTCTATGAACTTATGTGAACGTTTAACGATTTGCATTTTTGCACCTTTGAGTCATCTTTATCTCCCTATGACAATTAAATTTTTAATTGGATAGAGAATAAATTAGAGTGGTAATTGTGAAGATCAACACCTCAATTTGGGGTCTTGGTCTTCAACTACATCAAATGGTATCAGAGTAGGAAGATTGGCTGGGAGGTGTTGCAACAGTGATTAAAAATATTGGTTTTGGTTTTTTTTCTTGGATATGTGTTGAGAGGAGATTGAAGAATTTTATTTGATGGAATGTGTGAGGGTTTGATTTTTGTTTCTTGGGAGAGTTTAAATGTGTTACAAATATAAGCTTGGAATTTATTGTTTAAATATTAGAGTAGGTTGATTGGTTGGATGATTTAAAATAAGTTTGCAGTTGTTATCCTCCAGCAGAGGTTAAGGCTAGGTAGAAGGTGCATGAGAGAGAGGTGTGTCTTCCAAAAACCATCTATTGGGTAGAGGATAAGAAAGAGTGAGTTTGTTGCAAGGAGGACCTATGACTGCAAAGGGACTTGTGAGTCTTTAAAGATGTATTTGAAGAAGACTTAGACAAGATGGGTTATGAGAAGGCCTATGAGGATTTTACCTATAGAAGAGTGGAAATAAAAGAGGTTTAAAAATGGATTATGGGAGAATTGTAGAAGATTAAGGCTAGATTAGACATGATAGACATGGAATAGAGAATAGAACTTGAAGAGGCTAAAAGAAAGCATGAACAAAAAATTACATGAAAAGGGTATGGTGGCTAATGAAAGGTATAAAGTTGAAAAACTTGAAGAGAAGGTGGAATGCTATCCTCAAGAAGGAAAATAAATGGAAATATCTTATGAAATAGAGAAAATGTGATGCAGGAGCATCCATTGGTGTGAGGGCAATCTTGCATCACCCAAAAACCTGCTTTCCATTTATGTTCCTTTTTTTTGTAGATTTTTTGCATTTCCGAATACCCTTTTCGTCGAATAAGAGTTCCCAACTTTTAGAACTGCTTTTTTATTTTTTCTGCTCAATTGCTATTTTCAGCAGGTGTGAATTTGAAGGCGTAGGAAGACAAAATTTTATGGGAAGGTTCATGACGGAAAAATAAGAACTTTGGTGAAAGAATTAGGTCAAGATCATTCCTGGTTTGAAAGTTATTCAAGTTCTAGTTTCTGCTTTTTGCCTTGAAAAACCTTCTGAGTCCAGTTTGAGGAACTAAACGGTCTTGTATGGGCCCATAAATTTTTGGGACTAGAAAAGATAGTTCTTAGCACATTCTTCACTTCGAGACCTTTCTGACAGTGCAAACAGTTCAAAAAACGGAGTCCTGGATCAAAAGTTATGGCTTCCGAAAGTTGACCATTTTTTGGAAAATTGCCAATTTTCAAATTAGGACTCAGTTTTTGAATTTCAAATGGTAACTTTTGGCACCAAACCACCAAAAATATTATCTCAAATGTTATTTTTAGCTCAAAACTAAAAAGGGGCTATTTGTGGGCTAGTTTCTGATTTTTGGGTAGCTTTTTGGGAAAAGAGTTTGCATGTTGCGAAAGGGGAACTTGGCTAGTTTTTAGAAATTTATGTAATTTTTTGTAGCTTGCATGTATCATAGAGCTCAAGGATTTGGGATCTTCTACATGTAAGAGTTCCATATTTTTGAATAAAATATTATTCTCTATTATGTGAGTAGTGTTTTGTGTCTTGGGTTTGCTCCTCATCAGGTGGTATCAGAGCGGGTTTTCTTGAGCGTGTTGATAGATCGCCAATCATGAGGCAGTTCGCACCAAGACTGTGGTTGTGGGTTTGAGGTATTCAAGATGCCTCCAAGAGTGATGCCTGGTAGGCATGGTGGTACTAGAGGTGGCAGAAATGCTAGTGGAAGAGATCCATTGGTGACTGAGGGTTTCAGAGCCCTCCAGAGACAAATTGATGCATTGCAGGAATAGATGAGAAGAGGGTTAAACTCGAAAAGGGGAGGAGAAAGTGAGGATGAAGAAGAGGTGGAAGATTCAGATGTAGAAGAGGAAGAAGAAGTGATTGATCAAGATCAGATGTAGCTAAGAAGGGCCATTTTGAAGATTGGAAAAAGACCCAGAATAGAAGTCCCTGGTTATTTGAGAAGTTTGAACCCAGAAGAGTTGATCAACTAGATCAACAAGCTAGAAGAATATTTTGAGTATAAAGAAGTAGAGGACCTAGATCGGGTTAAGTTAGCAAAAATGAAGTTGAAGGGCCATGTAAATATTTGGTGGAAAGAGGTCCAGTTGGAGAAGAATCGAAGAGGAAAAGGAAAGATCAGCAGTTGGGATCGCATGGTGGAGAAATTGAAGAAGCAGTTCATACCAGTGGACTACGAGTTAGATTTGTTGAACAAATTGCAAGGGTTGAAGCAAGGAAGTAGATCTATCAAAGAATACACAGAAGATTTTCACAAGATGATCATTAGAACGAGCCATGCAGAGGCCAACAAGGAGAAGGTAGCCCATTATCTTAATGGGTTACGACCGAGCATTGAAGAGGAGCTAAGCCTGGTCAGAATGATCACCATTGAGGATGCATACCAATTTTCTCTGAAAGTTGAGGAGAATCTGAACAAAAGATTTGATAGCAAGAAAAAAGGACAAGGAGGTCAAAACGGAAGGGGTCGTGGAACATCTTCTGGGAACCGAAATGAGGATGAAAGTAAAAATGAAGATGTGGGTACTAGTTGAAGCTAGAAGAATGATAACTTCTACCGCCCGTGTGATCAAAAAAATGGTGATCAAAGAGGTAGAGAATGATGAAGATCTAGGGCTAGACCCAGAAGAGGTGGTTTCAGAGGAACTTTTTTCCATTGTGGTGAAGAAGGGCATTGAGCCTATGAATGTCCACAACACCAAGGAAGGACAGAAATAAGATAGAAAGAACATGGAAGGGTTGCACATGCAGATGAGGAGGCTCAATCTGAGCATTCAGATGATACTGAAAGGGGAGAAGCCCTAGTGGTTAGAACATCCCTAGTAACTGAAGAGAAGGAGCCAAAACATAGGAAGAATATGTTCCTCACAAGGTGCAAGTGTGAAGACAAATTTTGTGATGTCATTATTGATAGTGGGAGCATCGATAATCTGGTATCAGAAGAGATGGTTACAAAGTTGAAGCTAAAAAGGGAAAGGCATCCACACCCATATCAGATTGCCTGGTTGGAGAAAGACCACAAAGTTTTGGTCAATGAGTAATGACTAGTGAAGTTCAAGATCAAAAGCTATCATGATGAGGTACTCTGTAATATCATCACCATGGATGCATGTCACATGTTGTTGGGGAGGTCGTGGCAGTTCGATAGGAAAATTGTACATGATGGCCATGCAAACACTTATTCCCTGATGAAGGATGGAGTTCGTCATAAGTTGAAACCCATGAAGAAGGACGAAGAAAAGGTATGCAATAGTGCTAGAATTTGTTTTGTTGATGGAAGGAAATTTTTAGAAGGCATAGCATATGCGTTATGCATTAATTCCTAGAATGGATAAGATAGTGAGAGGGTGCTAGTAGAAGTTTATGGGTTATTGAATGAGTTTTAGGATATTGTTTCTAATAATGTACTTGAGGGTTTACCACCAATGAGGAAGATTAGTCATCAGATTGACCTGATCCTTGGAGCTAGTTTTCTGAATAAGGCAGCTCACAGAATGACTCCTGTAGAAAACGAGGAGTTGAATAGACAAGTTTAGGAGTTGTTGAGAAAGGGTTTGATTCGAGAGAGTTTGAGCCCATGTGTAGTACCTGTAGTACTAGCACCGAAGAAGGATGGGGAGTGGAGGATGTGTATAGACTCTCGAGCCATGAACAAGATAACTATCAAGTACAGATTTCCCCTGCCACGGATGGATGACCTGATGGACTGTTTGAGTGGAGCTCAGTACTTCACAAAGATAGATCTGAAAAGTGGATATCACCATATCTGAATTCGAGAGGTTGATGAGTGGAAGATTTCCTTCAAGACCAAGGAGGGCCTGCATGAGTGGTTAGGCATGCCCTTTGGGCTAACCAATGCATTGGGCACATTCATGCGGCTCATGAACGAGGTACTGAAAGAGTTTCTGGGAAGTTTTGTTATTGTATATCTAGATGATATTTTGATTTTTAGTAAAACTTTGGATGAGCATTTAATGCATATTCATAAAGCTTTTGAGAAGTTGAGAGAAGAGAAATTGTTGATTAATCTAAAGAAGTGTTGTTTTGTGAAGGAGTTAGTGTACTTGGGGTTTGTTGTCTCGACAGAAGGTCTCAAGATGGACCCAGAGAAGGTGAAGGCTATTCTAGAATGGCCTACCCCAAGAACTGCTACTGAGGTGAGATATTTCCATGGTTTGCCCAGTCTTTAAATAAAGTTCATTAGAAACTTCAGTATTATTTGTGCACCCCCGACTGAAACAATGAGAGGGGATAGAAAAGAGTTCAAGTGGAGCACTAGAGCAGCAAAGAGTTTTGATCTGTTGAAGCAGAAGGTGACAGAGCAACTAGTTTTAGCCCTCCGGATTTCAATAAGGTGTTTCAGGTGGATTGTGATGCTAGTGGTTGTGCCATTGGAGCAATGATGATTCAAGAAGGTAAGTCCATTACCTATTTCACTGAAAAGTTAAATGATGCAAAGAGAAAGTACTTTGTATATGACCAGGAATTTTATGCAATTGTTCAAGCATCAAAGAAATGGAGACATTATATGTTGCCAAAGGAATTTGTTTTGTATACTGATCATCAAGCATTATAGTACCTGAGTTTTCAGGGAAAATTAAATCAGAGGCATATGAAATGAGTAGAATTTTTGCAAAGTTTTACCTTTGTTTTAAAGCATAGGAGTGGAAAGTCGAATAGGGTTGCATATGCCTTAAGTAGGAGGCAAACATTGTTGACAGAGATGCATATTGAAGTGGTTGGGTTCAATGAACTCAAGACATTGTACCTTGAAGATCCTGATTTTGCAGAGGCCTAGAAAGCTTGCAAGGAGCCTGTTATAGTTGATAGGACAAAGTAGCTAGATTTCATAATCTAGGATGGCATGTTGTTTAAGGGAAGCCAATTGTGTATTTTGAGGAGTTCCATGAGGGAGAACCTGATAAAGGAGAAGCACAGTGGAGGAATGGCAGGAAATTTTGGTTGGGATAAGACCATTTCCATTATTAGTGAGCATTACTATTGGCCTCAGTTATCACAAGATGTGAAGAAGTTTGTATAGAGTTGCAAGGTATGTCAGATGGCTAAAGGAGTGAGCCAGAATATTGGGTTGTATCAGTCATTTCCTGTACCAGAGAGGACATGGGAGGATATAAGTATGGACTTTGTTCTTGGTTTTCCAAGGACACAAAGAGGGAATGATTCAATATTTGTGGTAGTTGATAGGTTTTCAAAGATGGAACATTTCATCCCATGCCAGAAGACCCATGATGCAGTCCACATTGCTGACTTGTTATTTAGAGAGGTGGTGAGGCTACATGGCCTGCCAAAAAGTATAGTCTCAGATCGTGACAAAAAGTTTGTTGGATACTTTTGGAGGACCTTGTGGAAGAAGTTGAAAACAGAGTTGAAGTTCAGTTTTGCACACCATCCACAAAATGATGGGTAGATTGAGGTTGTGAACAAAAGTTTGGGTAACTTACTAAGATGTTTGGTAGGAGATAAACCCAAGGGATGGGACTTGATCTTACCCCTGGCAAAATTTTCTTACAATAATTCTATCAACAGAAGCACTGGTAGATCGCCATTCCAGATTGTGTATGGAGCCAGTCCCAGAACTACTCCAAAACTAAGAAAGATGGACCAAGAGAAGAAGAAAAGTGTCAAAGCCGAAGAATTTGCAGAGCACATCAAGAATATGCATGAGAAGGTAAGAGAACATATTAACCATATGAATATGTAGTATAAGGCTAAGGTAGATCAAAAGAGGAGGTATAAGGAGTTTCAAATTGGTGATGAAGTGATGGTCCACTTGAGGAAAGAAAGGTTTCCAGTGGGAACCTATAACAAATTGAAGATGAAGAAGTTCAGTCCCTATAAATTATGAAGAGGCATGAATCAGGGAATGCATATGAGGTAGAGTTTCTGGATGGAGTCAATATTTCCCTTGTGTTTAATAGTTCAAATTTGATAGAGTATCATGAAGGTGGCGCAGAGGAAGTACCAACAATGGAACAGTGTGGCATTCCAGTACTTACTTTAGAGAAGGAGGAGATTGAAGAAATCCTAGATAGTTGTGTGGGAAGGAGTACCAAAAATAGGCAGTATGAAGAATATCTAGTGAAGTGGAGAGGAAGGCCTGTGGAAGATTCATCCTGGTTGTCCAAGGTAGAGGTCGACCGTTTGGGTTTTCCTTAACCATCTGAGACGTGACGGGGTCACTTCTCAAATTACCCTGGGTGTTTGATGCAGGAGCATCCAGTGGTGTGAGGGAAATCTTGCATCACCCAAAAACATGCTTTCCATTTATGTTCCTTTTGTTTTTGTTTTGTAGATGTTTTTTCATTTATGGATACCCTTTTCTTCGAATAAGAGTTCCCAACTTTCAGAATTGTTTTTCTGCTCAATTGCTATTTTTAGCAGGTGTGAATTTGAAGGTGTGGGAAGACAAAAATTTAAGGGAAGGTTCATGATGGAAAAATAAGAACTTTGGAGAAATAATTAGGTCAAGATCATTCACAGTTTGAAAGTTATTCAAGTTCCAGTTTTTGCTTTTTACCCTAAAAAACCTTCTGAGTCCAATTTGAGGCACTAAACGGTCCCGTACGGGCCCAAAAATTGTTAGGACTGGCAGAGCTGGTTCTTAGCATGTTCTTCACTCTGAGACCTTTTTGACAGTGCAAATGGTTTGAAAAACAGAGTCTCGGATCAAAAGTTATGGCTTCCGTAAGTTGGCCGTTTTTTGGAAAATTGCCAATTTTTGAATTAGGACTCAGTTTTTGAATTTCAAATTGTAACTTTTGGGCCAAACCACCAAAAATATTATCTCGAATGTTATTTTTGGCTCCAAACTAAAAAGGGGCTATTTATGGGCTAGTTTTTGATTTTTGGGTAGCTTTTTGGGAAAAGAGTTCGCATGTTGCAAAAGGGGAACTTGGGTAGTTTTCAGAATTTTTGTAATTTTCTGTAGCTTGCATGTATCATAGAGCTTGAGGATTTGGGATCCTTTGCATGCAAGAGTTCCATATTTTTGAATAAAATATTATTCTCTATTCTGTGAGTATTGTTTTGTGTCTCGGGTTTGCTCCCTCATCACAATGGGTAAAGAGGGTAGCGAGAAGGAAGATGAAAAATACATTATTACAATCCTATGAAGGGAAGATTGTGGAAGGAAGAATATGTGGGAGAAACCCATATCATGAAAGTTGAAAGAAAGGAATAAAAGAAGAGAAGCATAAAGAAAGAATGGAGGAAGAAAGAGGAGAAAATGGTCACTATGGACCATAAATTTAATGGTAATTCTAAAGATTTTTTTTATCTGAAGATGTTTTATTTGCAGGATTCAAAAAAGACAAAGAAGATGTTAAGAATGAGAAGGATGCAACAAAAAAAGAGGTATAATTTCCTTGTGTTAATGATGATTTACAAGAAAGAGAAGTAGATGAAATTGTAGAAGAAGATGCAATAGAATTTCATGCAAATGATGCTAAATAAGAAGAAAAAAAACCTCATGAAAGATGATAAAGAAGATAATGAGGGAAAGAAATATAAGTACAACAACTATTATACATCTTGTTAAAGACATAAAAGTGGAGAAAAATGAAGTTACATGCATGGGAAAATAAGTTGCAATAGCAAAAGCAGAGGTATTATCTCATTCTTATGAGTTTTGAAAAGAAAATATTGATGTCGATTTCCATGTAGAAAAGATGAAGAGATATGTGGAATCAAGTAATTGTGAAGTTGGAACAATAGTTGGCCCTTGGAAAGACATAAATATATTGAATAAAATGACATAGTTGAATACAAGGGAGGAGGTAGAAGAAGGAAATAACAATATTGCAACTAACAATCAAGAAGAAAAGATTGGGAAAATAGTAGAGGAACAAGAAACTAAAAAGGTAAGAAATCATTTTTCTAATATTTGTGAAAGTGAATTTGATTTAAGTTATTTGAAAAGGATTTAATTATTGAGTTTTTGGTGATGCCATTTTGTCTTACCAATGCTCCATCTACATTTCAAAGTTTTATGAATTCCATCTTTAAAAAAATATTGAGGAAGTTTGTATTAGTGTTTTTGATGATATATTGATTTATAGCAAGACATGGGAAGAAATATTACATGTAGATAAAGTATTACATGTTCTCAAAGAGCATCAACTCTATGCTAAACCATCCAAGTGTTCTTTTGGTCTTAATGGGATGGAGTACTTGGGAGATATAGTTCCACATGAAGGAGAAAAGGTGGATCCTAACAAAATTAAGGCTATCATGGAATAGCCTATTCCCAAACCATTAAGAAATTCAAGGGTTTCTTGGGATTGACAAGATACTATAGAATATTTGTGAAGAATTATGGTCGTATAACAACACCCCTCACAAGTTTATTAAAGAAGGATTCTTTTCATTGGAATGAATCTGCTAATTAAGCATTTGAAATGTTAAAGGAGGCTATGTGTACAACTCCAAGGCTTGCCACTCCCAATTTCACAAAGGATTTAATTTTGGAATGTGATGCTTCAGGAAATGATACAGGTGCAATTCTCATGCAGGAGGGTTGGCCCATTGCTTTTGAGAGCCATAAATTAAAGGGTAAGAATTAACTCGAACCCATTTATGAGAAGGAAATTGTAGCTATTATTAATGCAATAAAATAATGGAGGCCTTATCTAATATGTAGACACTTCAAGGTTAAGAAAAATCATGATAGCCTGAAATATCTTTTGGAACAAAGCTTATCTTCAGAAGAAAAACAAAAATGGGTTACTAAGATGTTGGGATATGATTTTGAGATTGTATATAAGAATGGGAAGGAAAATGTTATGGTAGATGCACTATCTAGGAAGGATGAGAAGGATGAACCTTTATTGTGCACCCTTTCAATATTACAAGAAGATTGGGTAGTAGAAGCCAAAGAAGAGTGGAAAAATGATGTGGCTTCTAGCAATCTCATTCAACAATTATACAATGATCCTAGTAGTTTAGATGAGTTTTTTTGGAAGGGAGATACTTTGTTGTATAAAGAGTGCTTGTATCTTTGCAATAATTCCTCTCTTAAATAAAATATTCTCACAAAGCTACATGAGTCTCCAATGGGTGGTCATTTAGGATTTTTGAAGACATATCATTGGGTCCAGAAATACTTCATTTGGGAATTGACAAAAGGGGGTGTTCAAAAATTTATGGTAGAATGTTGGGTTTTTAAAAGAAATAAAGGGGAGACAATCAACATACCTGTTCTCTTGCAACCCTTAGTTATTACTAGCCAGTGTTAGGAAGAGGTATCCATGGACTTCATCACAAGGATCCAAAGATCTAATGGTAAGAATACCATCATGGTAGTATGGATTGCCTCACTAAATCTGCATATTTTATTACATTATCACATCCTTTTACAACATGTATAGTGGTAAAACCATTCTTGGAGAATATTCAAAAGCTACATGGTATACCTAAGGTTATTTTTAGTGACCATAATCCTACCTTTACTAGTAACTTTTGGACAAATATATTCAAATATTTGGGTACTTAATTAGCTCATAGTTATTCATACCATCTACAATCAAATGGAAAAATAGAAGTTGTTAATAAGTGTTTGGAAGGATATCTATGCTTTTTCACTTCAATTAAACAATCTCAATGGGTAGATTAACTACCACTAGTAGAATGGTGGTATAACACTTCCTTCCATAGTTCATAAAAAATGTCTCCATTTATGGCATTGTATGGATATCATCCTCCTTCCATCACATCATCATTGAAGATTCCACCAAGATTTCACATTGTGGAGGACCACATGATTCATAAACAACGAGTACTTTCAAGACTTAAAGAGAATCTATCCATGGTACAACATTGAATGAAGTAGCAGGCAAACTAGCATCATAGTGAAAAAAAATTTGAAGTTGGGTTGGGTTTTCTTGAGATTGCAACCTTACAAGAAAATGTCACTAAAGCAACAATAAAAGAATAACAATTTTTCTCCAAAATATTATGGCCCATATCAAATCATGTAGAAGATAGGTAGTGTTTCCTACAAGTTTGAGTTGGCATCAATAACGTCGAATGATACATCCAAATTTTCATGTTTCTCATTTGAAGAAGGTAATTGGGAATAATATACCCACTCAAAAAATATTACCAGATCTTGATGAAGAAGGTAGAATCATATTGGAACTAGAGTTCATTCTTCAAATATGCACAAGAAAGCTAAGGACTAAAATACTCACTCAATATCTCATCCAATGGAAGAATTTACTAATTGAAGATGCCAAATGGTAAGATGAGGTATTCATTCAAAAGAATCCAAAATTTCCTAGCATTGAGGACAATGCTTCTCTAAAGAGGGGGCATTCTATTCCCTTAATAAAGAGTGCATTGGGTTATGAATAGTTGTCTTATGCTTATATTAACTCCTAATTAAGTCATATTATCATTATTATATTATTATTTAATTAATTAGGCCAGCCTAGTACTTATATAGGGCTATCTAAGTCGGTCTGGGTGATATCCTAGGCATAAATAGGAATATATAAGAGGTTGTGAGTCTTAGTTCATCATCATATTGTGAATTATATTTTAATTGGAGATATTTGGAGGTTTCCCCCCTCAAAGTGGCTTGTTATTCTCAATTATTACAAGTATTTGTAATATATTTTCTATCATATTCTTCTATTGTGCAAGTTATTTCATTACATAGTCACTAAATTTTTTAACACACACATACAAAAGGTTCTAATTTTCTTAACTAGTAACCATGGTACTTATGAAGAATTCTACATTTTCCTTCCAACTTAGATAAATTTTGGTGTTTACCTACAAGTATTTTCTCAATATGCTCAAACTTGTACTCAAATAGGGTAAAAATGGAATGGTTTCTAAAGGGTGTGTTTAGTATATGAGATTGTGAATATTGTGATTAGATCTAGTACAACTCCAATAACTTATCTAGGTTTACTAATTATTGGTCAACATAAATTATATATGTTAGAAGGATTCAAGTGCTATGTTTTAAAAAACTATAGGCTCTTTTGATCAATATACTTTGAGGGTATGTGTAAGTTTAAGGTCATGCATAGGGGTTATTGAAGGCTTGAATATTTGAGATTATTTTAGGGTAAAAGCACAAAGTTGTGTCACACTTTGAACCAACTTATCAGCACAACTAAATTTAATTATTTCTAACTAAAAATCAGTTTTGGTTAAACATATGATCTAGTAAGATTCATTCTAGCCAAGTTAGATACTAATACAACTTTTTCAACTAAAGTTTTTGGCTAAAAATATATTGAACACCACTTTGAGTCCAATTTACCAAAAAAAAAAATTATTTGAAAAACTTGAAGTTTCAATGACTCCTACTAATTTAGATAACATTTTTCTAAAAATATAAAAATACCCTTTTGTAGATCCATAAGTGTAGTTTTCAAAAATATATTTATTTTAATAGTTTAATTATTATTTATATTTTATTTTTTATTTTTACTAAAATTAGGTTATCAACACAAAATATTAGGTTCATTACCATGCCAAGGAAAAATATTAAAAATTATTAAAGAAAATTGAAAAAAATATGATGCACTAGATAAAAGAATCTATTCCAAGATGGTATAATTTTTTTTCCATTTTAGATAAATAATTAATATGAAAGTTGACATCCCATGGAACACAACTATTTTTTGATTCACACACATTTTAATATTTATTTAAAAATATATATTTATCAAAATTGGAAAAAACATATCCATGCACTAAAGTTTCAAGTTATAAATACTCACAAAAAAATACAAACATAAAATATACTAAAAAATATATATATTTTACTAGTTTACATCATTTCAAAATTCAAAACATATATGCCACTTTTTAGTGATTCAAGTTTAAAATTAGGATCAATGTTGGTTGCTTCCTATATAAAGTATGACACAACTTTGTGCTTTTACCCTAAACCCTCCATATTTCACCAAATCCTTTATGGTGAATTTATATTAACTAAGAATGAAAACTATTTTGCAGATTTTTGAAACCGATAATGCAAGGTTTGAAACATGAAAGAAAAGATAAAAATTACTTTGCAAGAAAAAAATTAGTAGATTTTGGAAGGAATCCATAGTGCCACTACTTATATAACCACTCTTCAATCACCAATATCTTGATAGGGTGAGCATATGATGGAAAATCATATAAATCTCTAAACTTACTATTGATGTTTAAAAGCATGACTTTGTAAAATACACCAATACCAATTATTATGATCTCTACTTAAAAAATACTAGTAAAATAAATAATAAATGTGAAAATAACACAAAATTTAGAAAATAGCTACAAATATGCTTATATTTATTATAAAAATTGCATGAATCTTCAAGTGAAAACCTCCTTTAAAATAATGTTTTATAATATATGAGTCCAAGATGATACTTTATTTATTTCAACATCAATACACATCCCTCACAAGGAATGACTTATGAATTAAAGCTAATTTATGTACTATTAACTATACTATTGATGATTATGCCACTTAATATATTACAATGTTAATACATTAGGGTCCTAAAAAATTTAGAATGCTAGTTGACATATAATGATTGGATTTTTAAATTATGACAATTTGGAGTGGAAAAAAAATGAATTTGAATTCAGACAAATGCAAGTGTTTCATTAATATCATTCAAGGGAAAATGTTGTGTCAATATTGATAATGTTTGAGATGTGTAAATAGATGATTGATGGAATGCACATATAAATGAAAGCTAAAATGAGTAAATGAATGTTTGATTTTTAAGTTCTGTTGAAATTTTAGACAAATGATTCAAATTCAAATACCAAATTAACACATCTCAAAATTAACTTACTTATATATATATATATATATAACATTTCTATTAATACTCAACCATGAATCATTATATAATATTTAAAACAAAATGATAATAGCTCAATAAAATCTTGAAACAATATTATTATAATTAATTTCATTCTTTCTATAAATGTTTATTTTTATCAATTATATGTTTTGTAATAGAATTAAGTTGATAGATTTCTTTTTCTTTTTCTTTTAATAATAAAAAGAAGCTAAGAATTTATATGACAATCCACATTAATTTTATTTATGAAAAAATACATACATGAATAATCAACAGTCTTTTCTTAACTAAATAGTTAATAAAAAAATTATATAATTTTTCAATCGTTGAATACTTGTCCAATCTTTAAAGATAAATGATTTATTGTATAAACAAAATTGAAATATTATTAAAAAATACAACGAAATATTTCTAATAATCTATAAAATAAATATCTAATTTATAGACTATTAACAATGTATTTCACCATATAAAAACAAATAATTATATTTCAATATAGTATATTTCACCATATAAAAATAATAATTATATTTCAATATAAAACATATATTACCCTAGCCCTACAGAATTGAATCTTTGACATCTTTTTCAACACAAATTTTTATCATGTTAAAAAATAACATGGAAGTTAGCTACCTACCTACCATCAAAGAATTTCACCCCATTTTTTACTTAGAGAGGTCAACATTTGTCAGATGTTTTATAGCATGAGAAATGTCTCAATTAAGGTTGTTTTGAGTGGTAGCAGTCTCGAAATGCACAGGGAATATATTAATGTTGTATAACCTGCGCACACTCTATGTCAACCACTATGCTAACAACTTATTTCCTCACTATAGGATCTAAACTAAATGACAATTTAAACAATATTTAATGAAGAGATGTGCATGCATTGAATCATAAGGACTTTAGTAATTTCAAATTACATATTAAATGTTTAAAAACCTGCAAATGAATCCACCTCGGGATTTCTGTGGTGGAGACATGCCAAGATAATTTTGAGAAGAGTAAACAAAGAAATAGCTTTTAGAGCTACAATCCCATGAGCATTGTACATAACCTTAAAAAAAAATGTTAGGCACTGCTATAGATTATCATATGCAATAAACACAAGTGGATTTCGAAGGTATCCACATGGGAACTTTATAGAAGGCATATCCACACATAAAATAAAATAAAATTATATTGCATGCTTAAGTGGAATTAGGGACGTGAAAATAAAGAAATCCACTTATTCATATAATTAGATTTAATCGTGATTATTCAATATTAAAGAATAAGATTGAAAAGTGATTTGAAAATTAGGTCATGAATGGGTTAGTTGGGCATTTTCTATTTCGTTAAAATGGATGATACATGATGCATGATAGCTAGGAAAAGTGGATGTGAGGTTGTTTGGGATGATCTAGAATATCTCTATTATTTTAGCTTTAATTTGTATATGTACTTTAATTGAAAAGTTAAGATTAGTGAGTTCCCTCTTTGTAATAGGGAGAAAGCATGTAAAATGTTGTAGCAAGTGTCTGTTCACTTAGGTGAAGATGCAAATCTTAGTGGTGAATGTCTATGCATTCCAACAAGTGACAAGAAAAATAATATTGGAATCAACAAACTTGTCTTATCATGAGCAAAGAGTGGAAGTTGAATTTTTTAGGTGTTAAATAGAATTCAATGGACATCTTTCTTAGTTCCAAGGTGTTGTGGAAGGGTGGACAAGATCTATAGCTAGTGTTCTCATGCTTGTCTCATGAATTGCATTGTATTAGTTAGGTTTTTTGCAATCATAAGAGTTAGAGTAGGTGTGAAGATTCTTATACTATTGAAGTCTCATTCAATCTTTGTGCTGATGTAATACATGCAATAAACATTTGAGATAATTATTGGGGTTCTCCTAAAAATAAATCTTTATTATTTGAAATAGTTTACTTTTTACTTTGGAAAATTTGGTTTGCATTCATGAATGTGATCAACCGTGGCATAAACCCTAATAATCATGTTATATTGTCCCCCTTTATCTTTTCTTTTATTTCAATGGTGACTAAAAACTCTTTCTTAGATTTCTCTTAAATTCTTTCCCATGTCCTCTATATCGTTGAGTGGCTAGCCCTATCATAGAGTTCCTTTGCATTGTTCAATCTTCTTAACCAATATTATCTTACTCATGTCAATGGTGAAATAAGATCTTATTACCATATTTTTATTAGGTAGGTTGTGATACCATGTCATCAATTGGAGTTTGCCTATTTGGTCATCTTGTTCCACTCTTCTGCCCAAAACTAAAATTCATGTGATCAAATCTAAAAAACCCCTAAATTCTAGCATTTACTCATGTACCCCACCACTTGATGACATATTTAAAGCTACATGTCATATTTCTATTGCATTCTAAGTGTTCTTTCCATCTACAAATGATATACAACAAAAATATCCAATGTGTGACATGTGATGGCTTACTACATGACCCCCACTACTCGTACATATTTACTTATGCAACCTCACTATTTTCCCATGTGTTAGCTTAATCATTATGCCCCTATTTAGTTGCCACTTGTCATGCCCAAAGTAGTTTTTTGAAGTAGACATGAAATCCCTTTTACCTTCAAAATCCAAATGCTAGGCTACATTTTCTCAAACCTAAATGATCCATTATAATTATATGTATTAATATTGCATAATTGTGTTGCATTAGTTCCTCCTTATATGTATTATTTTTGCATGTTAGTGCTACATTATATGTATTATTATTGCATAATTGTGTTGCATTAGTTCCTCCTTCTCCATCAAGTTCACTCTTTGAGGTGTGATATGTTGTCATGTGTCTTAATTAAGAATTTTGTATAGCATGCTTTTTGTAAGCCCACTTAATGCTAGTTGTAATTCACATGGATCTCAATATGTGGACTTGTTCAACTTTGCACACATGATATTTTGTCATTGTATTGTAGGTGTTTTTTGCATCAAAAAGTGACCAAAATAATACTTTATCAAATTTTAATGTTACTTCACACATTATAATTACTAACAAATTATCCCAACTAACTTATTTTATTCCTATTGAATTACTTATTTCTTTCACATTATAGAGCCAATGTTTGTTATGCTTCACTATTACACAATGTTTGATGACTTCAATACAATATTACATGTTAAATGACCACATTTAATCAAGAGGAGTGTGACCTCTTGGACACATGTCATCTTGACTCAAGAATCCAAGAGGCCTTTTCATTTGTATTTCAATAATCAATTTGTTAGTTGAGCTTATTATTATAATCCTCTTTATTTCGATTAAAATTATATATTGCATGTTGTAATCTATATTGTCTATGTGCTTTATGTTATTGTAGCTCACTTCTTTCATCTAACTCCAAGATTTTGTGATTTGCATTAATGAGAAATTATCCTTCAATTTATCTTCCTTCATTGTCTACATGAGAGATGGAGGAACCTTTTGTAGAATTTTTTTTAACCTCCATAAGGATTCTTTTAATATGAAAACATATTCAAAAATCAATTGTAGGTATAGTGGCATCTCTTAAGAAGCTAATGAATTCCCTTTGATCCCCTTTAAAGAAACTATCATTTCCAATAATCTAAATATAATAAGGAATCTCAATAGAGAAAAATAAGCACAACCTAGACAATTGCTTAAGCAACATAAAACTACAACTAATACAACCAAATGTAGTATCCTACCAACTAACATCTTCTTTGATGATTCTAACTTGGGAGAAAAAGAACATTTTAAACATGTTGAACAAAATACCAACAAAAATGTTGGATGATAGTCTCCTTAGTAACACAAACTAGATGTGGATCAAAAAACTGAATAAGAAACCTCTAGCTGAATAAGAAGACATAAAAAAATGGACTTCTTAGACTCAAAAACAAAAATAAGACCATTGTGTTCATTCTATTAACCCTTTATTTGGTAAGCATAAAATAATTTTTTATGACAATTTAAATGGAGATGAAGAGAAATGTGAAGTGGAGTGCAAAGGAAAGCATTAAAATAGAAATATAGTTTTTAACCACTTCATATGTGAGGACTACTTGTGGTCCCACTTAGAATATAGGACCATATACATAAAAATATCTAAGATGGTGGAATACTAAAGAATAAATTGAAAAAAATGTTCAAATATAAAAAATAATTTGAAACACTCAAAAAAAAAAAAAAAAACAAAACAAAACAAAACAATTTTCATATGTACAATAACACTAAATAACTTAATTTTGCATATATACTGTATGCTATTCTCTACATTCCCTTGTGGCTGTTTGCTTCTATTCTGAATTACGAACCTTTACCCATTAAAAAATATTAACTTATTTAAGGTATTACTAATATTTCTCTGTCTAGAACATTTGCGAAAACCATAATCGAGCTAAAGTCAAGGAAATGATATATTCGAGTGCCTCAAACATGACAGACAAAAGGCAAGATGCCCATTGAAGAACTTTCTACTTTTGAAGACTGTAATGCTAATAACTAAAACTCATAAATTGCACGCCAAAGAATCAATTATACAAGGCAGAAAGCTAAGAGACAGCCCATGGTATTCTAATTCGAACACTGTTTCTTTCTTTTATAAACGTTAGTTTTGTTACAACTCGTAAAGATATTTGTTTCTTTAATGATCAGCATTCTTTTTGTTTTATTTACCAATAATGTCCTGAGATGTGTTCGTTTACAGTGCTGTTCTACTGCAAACAAATATACGAAATCATTTAATATGTAATCATGAAATTTCAAACATCATGTGATTAGATGCAGCATTCGCCATACCTATAAAGCCATAAAATATTAGCCCAATTGTCATATAAACAAAGATTAAATAGAGTATCAGGGTCAATATGTTGTTCCCATAGCAGTCGACAGAGATAGTACGTTCAATATATCATATGAATATATTTCTGTCTGTTTCACCATTAGCACTAGTATTTCGGGAAAAATATTAGAGGAGGCACGATTAATAGAAACCTTTTTCATCTGACGAATGTTGACCTAAGTAAAAGTAAATTATCAGTCTACAAACAGTTTTACCTGGGGATTACTGCGTTGTGTTTTCTTGTATGATTTGGAAACTGTAACTATTCAAAACAAAAACATAGCACAAAGTTCCTCCAAAAACGAAAGAGCCTTTTGTAAAGCTATGGGGAATAAATCTTGATGATGGCAAATATACGATATTGAGCCAACAGCGAGTATTTGACTTACTCTGAAATCGCTGTCGGGTTCAATAGATTCTTTGTTGTTTTCTCACTGGTGATTCTTCTCTCGGATGTTATGGAACAAAATTATAGCGTGACAATGCCAAACTTTCTTTTTCAACGGTATTTATAGAGACATAGTAAAAAGGGACGGGACGGAATGTAATGTGTGAGTATGTAAACAAAAATTATTAAAGAGAATACACATATACATATATATCTATTTTGATGAGTAGCGTCTATATTATCAATAATAAGAAGAATCAATTATTCTGTATTTTTTAGAAATCTCAATAATTTGTTGCATTTGTATAAAACCGCGATCCACCATTCTGGCTCTTTCATTGAAGTTTGTTGCCAAGTGGGTATTGAGATCATTTTTAATCATTTCCCATGTCCACATTGAAAGAAATGTGATTTAGGATCTAGATCCCTTTTTACAAGGATGGACATCACATGACACACATTACACTCTTGCAGATATGGACTTAGGAGCACATTGTGATGACCAGACCAATAGGGTGGTGGGTTGGCATAGATGATGATGCTTCAACAGTATTTAGTTAGGGTGGGTTGTTGTGCTACCAAGAGGTGTTGGGGATTCTGCATTGGCGAGGAGCATTGAATGATCTAGAGGAGGGAGATATCATCTTGAGGCCACACCTATGGATGGCAGGAGGATCATAGAAATGAGAGGTTTTTGATGACTCCTTGTTTTATTATAGGTAGGCATACATTTTTGATAGAGAGGTATAGGCCACTCATTACCAAATTTTCAAGATTTGAAATTTTAAAGGGTGGGAAAATAAACAGTTAGATCCGGGTATGTGCAGGATCATCATGCAAAAAACAGACCCTTAAGTGGCAAAAAAATTCAGAAAAATCAGTGTTAGGAAACTTGACGTAAATATTTGAATAAGTTATCTATATTATTTCAAAAATATGTAAGAATAGTATTTGTAGAAAATTGAATGTAGTTTCTAAAATACTAGGTTTATTTAAAAATAAATAAAATCTATTTGGTGAAAATTTGAAATTTCAATGCAGTAGTACTTAAATTTCAGGGAAAAAATAAGTAGTTGTCTGTCTGACCACCCTAACCATAATAAAATGATAATATTTTTTGTAAGATTTTATATATAAGTAGAGGACTCATGTCCGGATGTGATGCATATTTTTGTAATTTTTTCCAAGTAAATAATTAATTATGAATTTTTATTACAACTTTTAGAAAATATAAAACTCGTCTATCGACCACCTTAACTTGGTCAAAACTTCATGAAATTTAATTTTCTTTTTTAATCCTATAGTATGTGAAGCATAGAATGTGACGCATGTTTGGATTCAAAAATATGATACCGTTGAAAGTTATAGATGTTTTTCAATCGGCCTATCGTCAGGACTTTAGTGTAATTCTAATAGAAAATGAATAATAATTATTTATTAAATTCAAATTAAATCATAATTTATATTTTTGGAAAGCTGAGAATCTCCTCTAAAAACCCTTTTCGTTTCATTAATTTTGGGTGAAAAAAAAGTCGTCAGCCACATACCCTACAAATATTGCCACTTTTTGGCGCATCATGATCCTGCACATACCCATCTTTGAATGTCCAAAAGAGGGAGGTCACTTTTGAGAATTTTTTGGTAAGTGGTAGGGGAATTTATTGGTACTAAATAAAGAGGTGAAGGGAGGTTATCGAGGATAGTTGCATTAGTGTAGGTGACAACTCCAACTTGTAGATTTTTTAAGAGAGTTGAATTATTTGTAGAAAGAATAGCCCATGTGACTACGATATTGTAATGTATGAATCTATATAATCATTTAAAATTTAATAAATAAAATGGGTTTGTTTTCCTCTTTACATTTTCTCTGTATCTTAGTTGTGGTGTCATGTGTGGGAGTTGGGTGGAGTATTCATTCATCAATTAGTCACATGATCATGTATCATAATCATATAAACATACACCTTGCATCACCATCGTCAATACTATATGAGTCATATAAACATCATCTCATATCATATAGGTCATCCATGATAAATATCATCATTTACTATTTATACATACATACAGTAACATATGCATATGCCCAACCATCTCATCCATATATCATAAAAAATTCAAATTTCCATCATATATACATTAATGTCATCATATAATATACATCAAAATCAATGTGTTAAGCACATATACATCATCGCTACCTCTATATATTGATAAAAATTGTTAAAATAGCCCCATCTTGTGGCTAGCTATGGTTCACCCCCTTTGAGTGTGTCAAGGAGCTTGGTGCTCACCTAATGCTCCTAACCCTACTCCTCATCTTGGACCTAGTGGTGGTGGTGGTCCCATCAATGGGCTCCTCACAATTCCTAATTGGCACATGAACCATTCCTCTAGCCTTCCGAAATAGTGGTGATGCATGCCTCTTCGAACCCCCGCTCTATCTCCTCCCACCCACCCCTTTGATTGATTCAATTTGAGGCAACTATAGCTCCCTCCACCTGGCGGGCACTTTCTTTCGAAGGGATAGTTCCGGCTAGCCCTACTATTCGGCAAGGCAAGATTCTATACATCCTATAAAATGGTAGGGGACCCCCCTTAGAATAGTTGTAGTTGGCTGTTGTTCTTGGGCGGGCTATTCTATTGGGGCGGGGTAGGGGGAGGGGTAGCCTAATGAATTAGCCTACTAGAGGTTGCCTATTCGCTTTATCGAGAGTAGGGCCCACCACCCTTATAATAGTAGGGGTATGGGTAGCCCCGACCTATTCGCCTAGGGTGGTGGGCTTAGTTGGCATGTTATGTATAGAATCGAGAGACGACAACGGCTAGTCCCACCGCCAACCCAAGGACTGCTTTCTCATATAATCTACCATAATATTGAGCCTCCTAACTCACCTCGACAAGTTTTAATTCTAGCTCTATCACATTCTATCCACCATCTTGCATCTTGATAATCTATCCCTCTCCTACTAATAACTATCTTGATCTACCTACAACTATCGCTTCTCCAAGTCCCAAGCCCCTCAATCTAGTCTTAGGTTATCTCTCATTTTCATCATTGTAGTCAAGGCCATGTACAAACTATCCCTCTCTATGGTGATTGTGGCTAGATCACCCTACATATGGGCTATCTTCAACTACAATGCCACAACCTTACTCTCCATGATAGCCACCCTCATCTCCAAGCCTCATATCTCCTTGTGCCCCCTATCGATGAAAATGGTACTTGCATAAGTATATACTCCATGGATAAAATCCTAGGTGAACTTGAGATCTCTATCTCAAGCTCCATCTTCTATGAGCTCAAGGATCTCAACGAGCTATTGCTACTACCATTGCTATTCCCTATTGACTCCTCCTCCACCTCCTCATCCCATCTCATTCCATGAACACTTTCTCTCCCTCCTATGCCCCTCTCTCTAGATCCCAACCCCCCTCTCCTCCTCCTATGTGCCTCCTCTATGGCGACCTTCATCCTATCCATTAATGTGGCACCGGATGGCTAGGTCAACCTCACTATTGACTCCTCCTCCACCTCCCCATCCCATCTCATTCCATGAACACTTTCTCTCCCTCCTCCTATGCCCCTCTCTCTAGATCCCAAACCCCCTCTCCTCCTCCTATGTGCCTCCTCTATGGTGACCTTCATCCTATCCATTAATTTGACACCTGTAGAAGAGTAAATGCCACTCAACCATGATGAATAAACAAGTGCAATAAGAACACAAGGAAAATGGAAAGCTAATTTTTTTTTAAGTATTTCTAGCATAGACAAAGCTCACATGAATTTTTGGATGGAATGCCTTAAAGAAATGTTGTCTCATGGAATGCCATGATTGCAAGATAGGAACAAAATGGATTTTTAAAAGACATTACAAACTTTCAAGAAAATACAATTGACTTGACTAAAAATTCAAATTCTATAACTTTTGTTAACATCCTAACTTTGAAACAAGGTATGGGCATCAATCAAAACATTAAAAGAAAGGGGTTATTTTTTCAAATGTTATAATTGCAACTCCCTTGGCAAAAATGTATAAGAAATGTGGAAGCATGGACAAGGCATGTGAATTGTTTGACAAAATGTTTTGGTAGACATGTATGCAAAATTTGGTAGCATAGAAAAGGTAGTGAGAGAACTCACTAACTTGTTATTGTGGTAGAATTGACAAGGTAGTGAGCTATTTGAAAAAATGCATGCCTCATAGTATGAGGAAGTTTTTCAAACAACTCACTACCTTGTTAGTTCTACCACATTGCAATATTATCTCCCAAATAGTAAATGATATCAAGATGATTTCTTCACCCTTGGCTTAATTTCACAATCATGGAGCTTTGTGTAAGATTTCATGTCCTTACATGCTCAAATTACAATTTACTAATTTTAGCACAAGTTAAAAATATATTTACCAAACCTAACAAAAATCAATATAAATATTTTTTTGGGTGATGCAAGATTTCTCTTACACCCTGGATGCTCTTGCATCACTAATGTTTGTTATGAAGGATGGATATGTTTATATGATTATGATACATGATTATTTTATTTTTGTTATTGTATGTATTTGATGTAATGATTATGGATGTATGCAACTTAATTCTAAATGGAGCTAATGTAAATACACTAATGGAATGTAATTAATGAGTAATGAACCTAAATGATAATGGTAATTGTTACCCGTGGGTATATTTTGTATCATGTACTTTTAAATTTTGTCTTCCTTGGTCTTTAATTTCTCACTTTCCGCCCAAGTCTAAAGTCTTTGCCTTCATTTTAGCCTTTGTCGTAGGATTCTCTAAGTTTCTAACCTCTTGTCACGCGTTCTTCAAGTTTTGAAACCTAAGTCACTGGTGCTCGATGTCTTTAAAACCTTTTCGTTGGGTTCATGTTTTTCCTAACCTCCCAATGGCCTGACTTGTTCTCCTTTCATAGCATCAAGTGTGTTGGTCTATTGTGTAGTTGTAGAGTCGGAGGTTTTCATAACTTCATAACTCCTGACTTTGGGTTATAAAGTTTCAATTTTCTATGACAAGGTGATAGGTTGTCCATCTTGCATGTTTTGAGGTGCTGCTTATACATTTAATGAGGCGTACGATACAACCTAGAGATGTTTTATCAAGGAATTTTTACAAACCACACAAATCTTAGGGTTTTCTTTATCAAGGATTAAAATAAAGTGCCATATTAATTCAACACCAAACACACATCTTGTCATTGTACATGACTTAAGGTTTTGAAAATTTATTTGGTTGAGTTTGTAGTTGCACCCCCACCTTCTGCAATTATTTCTTCAAGCATACGAGTATTCCTCTGTGTACTATGAGCTCATGTAGTCTGGAATTGAAAATCATTGGCTCAACGTAAGGGACACAAAGCTGGGATCCTTTAAGCTGGAGGGATTCTAGGCGCATTTGGAAAGTGATAGAAGATTTGTTGTCGATGCAAAATTGTTAGAAAGTGGATTAGCTCATGATGGGAATTTTCTAGAAGTTGTGCTGAGTGTGGACCTAATAGGCACATGCGTGAGAAGATATATTCTAGAAATGCAAGAAATTAAAGCCATGGATAGGACTATTGTTTCTAAAATTTCTCTTGGAGTTGTTTCCCATGCACTAAAGATTCTAAGAGAGCACCTGTAAAGGACATGTCTGTTGCGATGGCTAGTGATTTTTTTAAAGCTAACGAGAATTGATGCAAGAATTCTATACCCAAGGGGAGGTTGAAATCAGAGAAAAGAGGTAAGTCATAGTTACTTGCCAAACTTAAAAGAATGCATTTCAAAGGGGAAATTGCAGATGTCATTGCTTTGTTACATTGCATTATTGGAAATGCACAAATTGAGTCTTTTGAAGATTGTATGTGTTTGTTTATTTTGGTTATCTATGATGAGAATGTGTACATTGATTGGGCTAAGATAATTTTCTTTCATTTGAATGAACAATTAGTCAATTTCCAAAAAATTGCTACCTTCCATCTATGTTCTTGCTTAATATACAATATATAGCTAGTCAAAGATCCTTTTGGCCAGGATTAAAGCCATAGGTATCTCCAACTTTTGGCATGCTTGTATATAATTTCTATCCATAGTTTACCAAGCAAGTTGGAATGGGGGATTTTTTCCTTGTCAATGATGCATTATTGATGCAAGTTGTGAGGAAATCAAGGATGGAAACCCTGAAATGCATCTTTCTCCTAAGTCAATGACTTTTGTATCAAATTTTAGAAATTTCTATATTCAATTTGATAGGTTTTCCTACTTGAGGATATGAGGTTTTGAGAAAGCCCAGTTAAAATTTCCTAGATATCCTGAAGATTTGCTGGTGTTCCTGGAGGTCTATACACAAATGGCCATGGTGAATGTAAAATACATGAATATGGGGAAATGGGGGTACGCGTTCTCATTGAAAACTCCTTCCTTCATGTGTAAAAATAATCAAATGGCCAAATGTGCTTAGGGAGCTCTTAAAGTGTATAACCTCTATCATTTATTCATGAGGGATAATTTTGATAGCAAGGGTTTCATGAAATAGAATTTATATGGAGAGAGTTCATATCAACATCAACCTTCTATTGAAGATTTTTGGGAAGATTGTGTTGATGAAAATGAAACCTTGAAGAGAGATTACATGAGGTTAACCCTCAGGAAAATACAAGAATTTGGACTTTCTTTCTAGATTCCTGAAAGTGCGACTAAAGATTCAGTGGTCATTGACCCCAAATGTGAAAATCTGTTTGATAAATCTCATCCCAAGATTGACAGAGTAAAAATGAAGTTTTGAATATGAATATAAGAGTTGCTCCGGTGTTGAAAAAAACTCGGGACTGGTTAGAAGGGAAATGGCGACAGGCTACAGGTTTTACTCAAGAACCAAAATCATCTTAGAGAAATGAACAAGGGTCCACTCAAACAGTTGCAATAGGCACATCATCAAGGATATTGGCTACTAGGTCTTCCAATGAAAATTCACAATCTGGGGGTGATGATGAGAAGCCTAGACAAATGACTAAATTGAAATCAATATGCGAACAAGATAGCATATCTACCCCCACTCTTAAAAAGAAGATCAACCAAACAAAACCTGTGCCTGAAGATTTTGATGCTATTTTTAAGCAGATTGTTGAAGACAATACCTTTCCTCCTTTGTTTGAAGTACCCTCTTCCCCGGTGGAATACATACCCATCACTCCTGGTGAGTCTAAAGAAATTGCTCTAGGAAATAAATATTTTTCTTTGGTAGAAGCCTCTCCAGTATGGCTAATAAAGATAGTAGAGAAGAAGAGAAAATATACTCCTACAACAATAGTTGAGGTAGATATGGTTCCAAACTTCCTCAAGGCCAAAGAAAGCTCAAAAAATGTAAAGAATGTTGTCTGACCCTACTTCTGGTAATCAAGTATTGGAAATTGTAGATCCTATAAAATATCTAAATGAGGATGAAATAGCAGTAGCTGACTATAAAGTCACACATATTGATATGGGGCCCCAAACACTTGAAGGTGATGTGTATCACGCTAATTATTCATTCAATTCCTTGATTAAGTGGCTAAAGGAAGAAAGAAAGGAAAAGGTGGCATTGCAATCTTAGGTTCTTGATTTGAAGAACTTGATTTCTTACATAGTTGGGCCCCTTTTATATCTAGTGGAGCCTCAAGTTCTCAGGAAAGAGTTATTGATGAGTCTGCAATGCAATTAATCAGAAAGTATCTGAGATATTCCAAAAATGTTAGTGAATGGATTGATGAAATGCTTCAGGATACTATCCTCTTTATTAGTAAGTCTATGCTTTTCTACACTTAAGTTGTTGATAAAAGGAAGGAATTGATGATAGAGCTACGACAAGTTAGGAAAGATCAAACTAGTCTCTATGTGCTCTTACAAGAAATAAAATAGTTGATTTCCATGGATTGAATGAAATTAATTAATGAAAAAATTGTGAGTGATCCAAAGGAGCTAGATCCTTCTTGGTTTGACTCATTGGAGTGGAAATTAAGCATTTATGATAGCCTAGTAAAGGAGATTTCTGCAACACTCAAAAGGTACCTGGACATGCTGGTGGAGATTAAAGGAAATTTTCATGACCTAAAAGTAGAGATAACTAATGAGTTTGATGAGAAGATTCTAGATTCGAAGGAAATTTTCTTAAATTCAAAGAAGTATTCAACAAGGAGATGGCCGCTCCTGCCACAATGACCATAAAATATTTCTCAAAGCTCAGTAGATTGCAAGTCTACCTCAATTCCTTTAAAACTAAAGCAAATAGGAGGTCTAACACTCTAAAAAAGTTTGAGGCTGCTCTAACCAAAGTAAGAACCAGACTACAGATTACCTTAACTCAAGGGAGCAAAGAGATATTTGCAATTATTACTAGGTACAGAGACTGCAAATCCAGAATGAAGGCACAAGAAAAACTGTTGCAGCAAGAAGCATTCGAGGATCTGGAAGTTAAAGAGGCTGAGGCTGAAGGAAATGATGCATAGTTATTTTTAGTATTTCATGATACTTTCTTTAATTTTTCTCTTTTAAGTTAAAGACTCTTTTTACTTATTTGGTATGGTTACTTTCAAGAAACTGTTACCAGAGACAATTGGCTTATGCTTTAAATATGGGTTTGGCTAATGTGATTCAGATCTTTTGGGAAAACTTTGATTTACTCATTAGAGCAAAAGTTTGTTATCCTTATTTAGTGCTTTTTGTTATTTTGATATAGAAGATGATGGTGGAATTTATGCATTTGTAATCTTTTAATTATGGTGTATGAATTTGTTCTACTTCTATTGAATGTTCTACCAATGTTCGATCTATTACTGGAATGATAGATATTTTGATTTGTTGCATCACTATAGTATCGCTTATCTGTGAATAAGGGTTTTGTGGTGATATTTGATTTAACTTTAGTTGTGAAGTATCTTTGGTTTTATCATTCAAATTCAATGAATTCCTTGAAATATTTCTAGTTAAAATCCCCTTCCTTTATTTGCTTTTTGGTTAAAAGCAACATTAGATAAAAATTATTCATTGAATATCAAATGAAGGTAGCTGCCACCTTTTAAAATAAGCAGAGAATCAGTCTGAAAATCATATGATTACTGATTCAACTATGGTTATATTTGTCACCTTAGTGGGCATGAGAATATAGAGTTAGGTGATGAATTTTTCAACCAGCAAATTTTTGGCGACTCTATTGGGGATAACTTAGAAAAATAAAAAAATTTATGATGAGTTTCTCTATGGTTAATAGTAATGGTTCTCTAGAGGCGTAATGCTCTTGTTCTTCAACCTAACATAAATTGGTTGGTTTGTGATCAAGAAGATATAATAACTAGTCTCAGGTTGATGGCTTGGCAATAGAGAAGAACTAACTATCAATATCACAGAGTTTTAAATGAAGTATTGGAAGAAGAGGAGGAACTTGGAGATATTATTAGAGAAAATGCAATGTGCTTTGAGAATGCTCAAGAGATTGTATTTGTATAAAATATCCCACCTCCAACTAGAAGGGTAAGAGTCCCTCCCGCACAAGCTCCTAGAAATCAGGTAAATAATAGGTGAAATCCCCCACAAAACCATCAATAAAAAAAAGTTGGCGACTCCATTCTCCTATTAGTGTCATGTCAAAACCTAGCTTCTAAAAGGTATACTAGGGGTGATAAGAATAAGGGGACTGTGGATAAATATTTTGAGTTCTTAGAAACCATTGATTTTTCATATTTTCCAGCTACCTAAAAGGTTAAGTCTATTAGCAAACCATCTTCTCCTCCTCCCCCTAAACCTAACGTATCTGGGATTCCAAAGATATCTTGTCAAGGTCTTGTTTTGTGTGGTACTACCCTTTCTACACAAGTAAATTTTCCTTTAGTAATGGCACAACCCCAACCGGTCCCATGGGTGGCCATCATAGGTCCTCTAACCTTTGGAGCCGGTGCACAACTCCATGACTTACCCAAAGGTTCAGGGAAGATTATACCCAAATTCAGTGGAGATGGGAAATTTTCTCTTGATGAGCATATGAAGGCTTTCTTTGTTGCCTCTTCCATTCTTGTAATACAACATGAAGATTTTTCTATGAGGCCCTTTGAAGAATCTTTGACAGACGATGTTGCTGACTGGTTTTATTCTCTTCCTAATGGCTCTATTAACAACTGGGCTACCCTAAGAACAAGGTTTGAGAATAGATTTAAATCTACAGAAAATGATCAAGTCTTGGTTGCTCAATTAGGTTCAATGAAAAATGAGGTTCACTAGTCAACGAGGGATTTTGTGGCCAAGTTTAATAAGTTGTATTTAAAAGAATTGTTGCAAAAATGAGGCCTAGTGATGAATTGTTGAAAGCAATGTTCATTAAAACTCTTCCATCAGATGTGAGTTTCATCATTAAAATGTAAGGCGCGACTGATGTAGCTATTGCACAAGATAGAGTTGTATCCATAGAGGATGATTTGATTGTCTCTAGAAAATGGAAGAAAGAACTACAAACTGTTAAACCTTCACCAGTAAATTCTACTGACCTATTCATCCAGAGATTGGCCAATGACATAATCATTCTTAAGAGACAAATTCCAAAGGGTCCTTCACAAACTCCCTATCAAGATGTTTCAAGTAATTATCAAGGGGCTCCCAACAAAACACTTTCATTGGCCGCTCCAAATCAAAGGCTGGCAATTGAAGGTCTTTCTTCTTCCAATAAGGGGAATCATTATAATTTTCATATAACTTCAGATCATGATGGAGCTACTTGTCCAGCTATGATTATATTCATGCAAATTCTTTCAACAAATGAACACGCTGTAGAACCATATGTAGAAGAGCCTAGCTCATCCAATGATGTTGGAATTAATTTATTTGAGTTCATATCAAAGGCAGAAGCTAGAGAGGATGTATATGTTAGATTTGACGACCCAAATTGTGTTGTTTTCACTAGAGCACAACATGCTAAGGCTAATTAGGGTGGATCATCTTCAGCCCCGAAGTACATTTTAGCAAGGCAAAAAAATCAAGAACAAACTGCTCCAAACAGTGTACAAGTTGAGGTACCATCTTCTTTTTCTTCTATTCCCCTTCCTTCTGGTTCATTTGATATAGTTGAGTCTTACAAAAATACAAAAATACAAATTTCACAAGCTGAATACTTGAGACTTAATCCCTCAGAACTAGATAGGCTGGTGAAATATGTTAAGCAAGAGCCCTCACCATCCCAATGTAATGCTCAAATTTTGGATGATAATGAGGCCAACCTTGGGAACTAGATTTTCTCTAATACTATAGATAAACCTTCAAGCTCACAAAACCCATTCATGAAACCAAAACCTTTCTATATATCATTATACATTGTTGGTTTTAGACTGAGTAATTTTATCATCGACTTTGGAGCTTCTGAAAATGTGATGCCTGCCCAGATAGCTAAAGCCCTATGTTTATCTTATACCTCTTCCCAAGGAAAATGTTATTCCATGGATGGATCCCCAATTCCTATTATAGGTCAAATCAAAGATGCTCAAGTAGCCCTAGTTGCCTTTCCCAAAAAAAGGTTGAAGCTGACTATATTGGTTGTTGACATTCTTGTTAGTTATGGTATACTTTTGAGTAGAAGTTTTTGTAAGGATTTGGGTGGAGAAATCTAGATGGATTGGTCTCATACCTTAATACCCTTGCATGGAAAGAAAAAATCTTTGAATCCTGAGCCCAAGGCCAAGTTCACTGTCTTAAAGTTTGGTAATCCAAGGGTAGATATTTTGTTTGTTGAAATAGGACCAAGAACTTATATGTGCACTTTTGATCAAGAGGAAAATTTGAATCCTATTAGCCCTGATTTGGTCAATGAATTATGGACGCTTGAATTTGATGTAAGTTGTGCTAATGTCAGGTCAGGCGCTGGAGTAGTTTTGATTTCACCTGATGGCTATAAGTTCCCCTTTTCTTTCAAATTGTAGTTTGCTAATACTAATAATACAACTGAGTATGAAGCTCTATTGCTTGGTCTAAGTGTAGCCAAAGAAAAGGGTATCAAATAATTGAGGATTGTAGGAGATGCAAAATTAGTAGTGAAGCAAGTGAGAATGATTTACACTATGAAAAATGGTCAACTTAAGCATTATAGGAACAGAGTTTGGGATTGTATAGAAGATTTTGATGCTTTTTATATAAAGTTTGTTCCCAAGGAACAAAACACTAGGGCTGACTCCCTGGCAGTCTCGGCATCATTGCTCTTGTCACATCCAGATTTCAAATACGAGTCCTATTGAATTGAAATTGTGTATAGACCTAGTGTTCTTGACAATGTAAATCATTGGCGAGTGTTCAATAATGATCAACAAATTATTGAATTTTTGGAGAAAGTTGAAGCCTTTGCTCACATCTATTTTGAAGGCAGTGATGATAAAATCAATGATGTTTTAGAAGGTGACATTGTTTCCCCTGATGGAAAGGAGATGAAGATTATCCAATTGAAAGGTAACAAGATTCCAAAGGGTTTAGTTTCTCTCAAACATTTATTGAACATGTGTGATCAATATTTGAAGTAGAAGGGTAAAGTCTTTGTTGAAACATCTATTGAGTATGATAAGGTGAATATTGGTACAAAAGATGATCCTAAGATTGTATTGGGAAGTGTTGTTCCTAGGAGGCAAGAGAGAGAGAGAGAGACTGATCTATCTATTGACACGTTACAAGGATGTCTTTGCATGGTGCTATGCAGATTTAAAGAAGTTTAGAAATGGAGAATTCCAACATAAAACCCCACTAAAACCTGGTGCCACACCTTACAGATAGAAACAACAGAATTATAATCCCAAGATTGCAAAAGCTATTTTCAATGAAATTGATAAAATTCTCAAGGAAAAGATTATTTATCCCATCCATCATTCCACATGGGTAGCCATTATGGTTCTTGTAAGAAAGAAAAATGAAGAAATAAGGATATGTGTTGACTTTAGGAATTTAAATCAGGCATCTTTGAAAGACAATTACCCACTACCTGTAATGGATTATATTCTATAAATAGTTGTTGGCTTTGAAATGATGTCCATGCTCGATGGTTTCACAGGTTATAATCAAGTCGAAGTAGCTCTAGAAGACCAGCATAAAACAACATTCACCATGCCCATTGGTGTTATTTCCTATAATAGAATGTCATTTGGCCTTATTAATGCAAGAGCCACTTTTCAAAGGGTTGTGGACTTATCTTTTGATGATCTCAGGAATAAAATTATAGTCATTTATTTGGATGATCTAACAATTTTTTTCTAAAAAGAGAGTCGATCATTTTCATGATTTGGAAGTAGTGTTGCAGCATTGTAGAGAAGAAGGTATCTCTTTAAACCCTAAGAAGTCTATCTTTGTTGTAACCGAGGGAAAACCCTTAGGTCACATTGTTTCAAAGGAGGGAATTAAGATGGAATTAAGATAGATCTAGAGAGAGTGAAGGCGATCATGCAGCTGGGATTACCTAGCAATAAAGATGGTACTAGGTCTTTCTTTGGTCAAGTGAACTTTCTAAGGAGGTTTTTTCCTAACTTTGTTGAGCTAACGAAGCCCATTCCTAATATGATGAAGGACCACCTGGAGTTTAAATGGAGCAGTGAGGGAAAACAATCTTTTGCAGATATTAAGACTACAATTGCAAATGCTCCCACTTTAGTTCATCCTAATTTTACTAAAGATTTCATCATATATAGTTACACCTCAGCACACCTTGTCAACCATCTTATTAAAAAAGAATGAGAAAGGTATTGAAGCCCCTATCTCTTTTATGAGTACTCCTCTAAAGAATTATGAACTCAAATATTCACCGCTTGAAAAACATGCATACATTGTTGTGAAGGCACTCAAGAGTTTTAGGTTCTATATTCTTCATTCTCACACTACTGTTTTTGTTTCTGAAACTATTGTGAAGAGTATTCTTACTCGGCAAGATATTGGATGAAATAAAAGGGGGTCTTAGATAGCCTAGATTCAAGAATATGATTTGGATATTAAACCCACTAATTTAGTTAGGGGAAAGGGTTTGTCTAAAATGATTGTTGAGATCGTGCATTAGAAAAATGTAAACATGAGAAACAGTAATGCAAACACATCCAAACACATGAGCACACCATATTTATGTGAAAAATGCAAGAAGGGAAAAACCGTAGTTAGGATTAGCTCACAATATAAAGTAATTGCAACACGAATATAATAGGCTTGCTGCCAGAGGGCTCACTGCTAGATTAGAAAGAAGATTTGGAAGAATGTTACAATGCGAAATCCATATTAGAGCAACAGAAAAGATCCACCACTACTTCACCAGAACATTTGCACTTTCTCTATAGAATGTAGACACCTTCTACTCACCACTTCCAATAGTCTTAGGCATTAAAGCCCGCACCGCATTTCACACTTTCACACTTCAAATCTCAATACTTCACATTACACACTTCCCTTATGTTTCCTCCATCAAATCATCACACATATATATCACCTTCGACCTTGAAAGCAATCTACAAGGTCGGCTATGCACCTCAATCATGCAAACTCAAATTAGGCCAATGCCAAAGCATTCCTACAATGGAAAGGAATGAAGGAAAACCACATCACACCTTAACACGGACCTAAATCCACATGAACATGCCATGCCACTCTTCCAAAAACATTGAATCATATATGTAATTAGTGTTTACACCTAAGGTTGGTTAAACATGTGTTAACACCATTAAACACTTATGTACACACTTCCTTTGATCCAAATATGACTCACAGACCACACACATCACTTTAACATAATCTAGAATATTCCATCAACACCCTAAAATCCAACAAATCCTTCACAACATCATACACGAAAAGAACAAATCCATTTTGCACAACTAGCTAACCTTTCACACACTTCAACACCTAAATCCAACCTTATGGAGCACCAAAATAGTAACAACTCATATTGAAGATAGATACTAGAAGTATTAGAACAATTCTAGATCTACAAGACCAGAAACCTCATTGTAGAGGAATTCAGAGAAAAACCATTTATCCTAGACAAGACTACTTTCACATTTCACACATTGGTGAACATAAATTTCTCTACACAATGATCCAAAACAAGAAACTCTAGATATAGAAATTTTGAACACCTCTGACCAACATACCTAAACTGCAAAAACATATATTCATCCATGAAGAAATGTGAAGTAGAACATTGAACACCACTCTATCACACTAAACACTCTTCACCAAACTATTTCCTCTTTTATTCAAATTTTCTCAAAAGTACTTAGAAACAAAGAACCATAAGCACATACTCAACATCTAGAACACCTTCTCAACAACTCTACCACACAAAATTTTGAACATCACCAATACATTCTCATCAAAGCAATGCTAGAGGTTTACATCAATGATACTACTAATGAAAACATAATGCAACCAATCAAAGCATCTCCATAGGTTGACATAAATGCAACACCAAAGGTCTGTTGAAATCAATGAAAACACAAACTTCCAACATATTCTTGTGCACTATCCAGATCTACCTCAAGTGGTTAAGCTTCTTCCAAGGAACCATAGTTTTGATATTAATTGTTAGACACATAAGACAAATGAGAGAGGGGGTGAATTAGTTGTACATTAAAATCATCAAAACTTCATTGATCCTTAAACTCTTATTAACTTTCAAATCCTTATTAAGCATTAACAGAAAGTAAACATATCAAACATCAACACAACAACAACCAACATAAGAGAATGCCATATTTACATGGAAAAAACTAAGCAAGGAAAAACCACAATGAGGATTAACTCACATAAATATGAGTAACAACACCAAATAAAATAGGCTCACTGCCAGAAGGGCTTACTACCCAAAAGAGAAGAAAGGCTCACTACCCAAAGAAATTGTTGTCCAAAAGAAAGAAGAATATAAGAAGACAATTACAAGGAGGTTCACTTCATTAGAGCAGTAGGAAGATCCACCACATCAACTCTACGACATTTGTAACCTTTGGTTCACTGCCTCCAACAACTTTAGGCACATTGAAAATGTAGACACCTGTTGCTCACTACATTTGGTAGCCTTAGGCATTTAATATCACACTTGATCACATTCACATATTTTTGCACATCTCTACTACATATCCAACAATTAACCCTTCTTAAATATATCCTCCACAACCTCAAAAACCTTCTCCATGTTGGCCTCAAAAAAATGTATGCACCTCAAATGTGCAACCAAAAAATAGGTTAGCACCAAACACTTTCATAGTGGAGAGAAGTGAAGGTGGACCATGGAAAGGGTTAACCATGTCCCAAATATATGTTGACACACTTTACCATACTTCCTCAAAAAATAAACAACCTCTACAATTAGTGTTAGCATGCCAACTTGGCCAAACTAGCACTAACACTAACAAGAAACCACATACATGCTTCTCTGAGTCTAGAAACAACATGTGAACCATGAAGAAACATCATACAACATCCCTTAATATTCCCACACTATAATAATATTCAAAAATAGTTCCATGACCACCTAAAACTAATAATATTGTCATCTTTTGCAACCAACCAGACTACCACATATGCATATAACTCACTAACCAACCTTGCAGAATAGTTGAACACCAGAAAATTTAAGGGAAGGTAAGAAAATATTAGCACATTCCCAAATCCATAAGATAGGAAAATTCAACGTCGAGAAATGTGGAGCAATTCCATTTCCCCTAGACAACCTTCTTCACAAGCCAAAGATATGACCCAACATACTGTCAAGCACATCTTCCACTATCCCACGATCCAAAAATTAAAAATTTAGATATAGCACCAGTGAACACCTTTGATCATCTCATCCAAACCACACAGGCATATCTTCAACCATGAAGAAATTCATAGCACAACACAAACACACCTTTGTCACCTTGTACACCCTTTTATTCAAATTTTCTCAAAAGTACTTGGAAACCAATTGAACCAACTACATTAGCAACACCACAAACTCCTTCTCAACATATCCACAACATTTGTAACACCTACAATTCCCCATCCATAACACCTTCTCAACACCACACTAGAGGCTAACATCAATACTAATGACAAAATAGTGCAACACTCTCTAACAACTCCAACAACCTCCACACACTAGGAGTTGACATCAATGACAACACTAGAAATCTCCAACACAAGTCATATCTAGTGTTTCTAATGATGTTGATTTTATAGGGAAAAAGTCGATATAATGATAAGAATGAAACACGACATGCTCTAACAACTACTTTAGTTAATAAATCAAATTTGAATAAAAGAATGTTAAGTAAGATTAGTGAATTTATAAAAGTAAATCTTAAAACTTTGATAAGAGTGGAAAAGAGAAGAGAAAGTATTGAAAATGATCCAATTAACCAATGTTGGAGTTTTAGTGGTAGACCCCCAAAGTCTGGCATGAAATTAAATAATCAAATCAAATCTTTAATTGAAAAATATTGGCATGATAATTCAAGAGTGTCATCTAATACTAGAGATGTTTTAAAATTAAGAGTGAGATCAAAATCCCATGACCCTCATCCAAAACATCTATTAGATATGACTCAAACTATATTTTATAAGAAAAAATAGATGATTCAATCTTACCAAATATTAGCATAAGTCAAAGATCATTTAAAAAATGCAAACCTTGGTATGTGAAAATTAATAAACAAAATTTTTCTTGTTGTTGTAAAACTCATGTAAAATTTTCTTATTATTATGATACTTTTTTTATATATACATTATACTTTGCATACTAAAAAATTATACAGGAATGTGGTATTAATATGCCACCAAAAACAATCAAGGAGTTTATAGTAGGTTTGTTTTATGAACCATCTAATGGACACTTATTTTATTTAAATGCATGTATTTATGGATAATGCAATATATGTGGCAACCTTTCATTATTTCTGATAAGGTAAGCAGGTTTTTTTAAAGGGCCTTGACCCTTTTACATCTCAAAAGATTTAGTAGTTAGAACAACATGACATGGAACAACAAAAATACGAAACAACAACACAAAACTACAATAGAGGCCAAGTAGGACATGCATCAAAGCTAGAACAAAGCTATAAAATAGCAAACAACAATAGCCCAGTCACCCCAAGGTTGAAAAAACTAGACGGTCCTCAAACCTTTATAAGTAGAAGAAAGGGACCAAACAACAAAATAGGCCTACAGGGACCTAAACCACCAATATACTTAGAAACAAGCTTCACAACCAATATAACAGGCCATAGGCCACCCTTCTTTCTACTGAAATAGCAATCAAGCTATAAAATTAACAACCCATAACAACATCCACTCTAAGAGTGGCTAAGACAACCAAAACTTCCAAGCCTCCATAAAGCAGCACCTTCCAAACAACAACACCTTTAAAGCAATAGCTCCAGTAGAGACTATTTTCCATCACAAAAAGGGGGTTTGTGAGCACAACAAAAATGAAAGGAACAACATCCAGCTTGAAGTGCCACACCGCCCAACACACCAACTCAATCTGCACCTCAATAAGAGAGAGCTCCCCTCTATAGGAGAGGATGAAATGAGAAACCAAACTATGATAGCCAACAATCTCCTGCCCAGATAGTTCCACCTCAAATAGAACCAGCAAAAAGAAAGGGGACAACCCATTGCAACTACAACAACCATCTCCACCTCAATGGGAGAGGGCTCCACCTCAATAGGAGCTATCTCTACCTCCATAGGAGACCCCAACTATAGTACCCAGTAGGAAGCCAAAACTTTGATAGAATGAAAACCCACCTCATCCCAAGCAACACGATCAATAGGTACCATAAGAAAGCAATAAGAAGCAACACAACTAGAAAAAAATCTTGAGCTAAAGCACCCTCCAAAAGGAAATCACACCTCAACAATAGTAGAACCACTAAGATGTCCAGACTTTGAATAAAGCCTCATCAAAATCATAAAGTGCAAAATCTATGAATCCACAACCACTGCAGAAAGTATCTTCCATGAAAAAACCATTCTTAAAGGCAAAAACTTCAAAGAAAGCAAGAATCCTCCAATAGAACCTAAGCATCAAAGGCAAAAAGGCAAGAGGACAAAGAGACTAATAGCAAACCTTTGAAACAAACATGTCAAAGACCAACAATAGAATAACCAAAGTAACAATGAATCCCACGAAGTCGAGCATATAAGATGCAACAATCCACAACCAAATAGGGTTGGGACACCACAACCATCAAAGGATCTTTCTAAAAGAGACCAAACACCCCATACAACAAGGAAAGGAGGATCTACATGAGGGAAACATAGAAACAGGGCACCACCATCCAGACAAAAGAAGAGGGAAAAGATTTGGCCTGAGAGAGCAGAGCAAGCCCCTTAACTCCAACCAAGAAGAGTAGAGCCCCCGAAGACTACAAACCACCACTTTTCCAATTTCCCCACCACTATGGAGGACAAAAAATAGGGGTTGCAGCACCAAATAGGAGCACTCCCACCCAATCAAGGAGAAATACCAAGCAAAACCACTCACAGGGAAGAGGAAACCCACAAACAAAATAGAGTCTAGCAAGAGAAGAAGCCACTGCCTCAGGGAAAACCACTCAACCAAAGAAAAAAGCACCACAAAGGCACACACCAGACCTAAAGCAATAGCTCAACAGAACAACACCTTGAGTCCAAAGCAAAGAGCGGGCCAAACAAGAGGTAGAACATTGGCGAAACCTAAGATGACCAAGCAAAGAGGCAATAGGGAAGAAACAAGACCAACAACATCCTTTAGGAAGAAGAGGAAAAATTCCAAGAGGCCAAGAAACTCAAGCCCAAACAAAATCAGCCATCCCCACAAAGAGAACCAAGTAGAAAATGAGAAGTGCATCACCCAACAAAAAGGGAAGTGACAGGCACACAAGAGCATCATTATCGTCAAGATCATCTTCACCAGTAGCAGACTCCTTGCCAACATCCAAAAACATAGAGGAATTCAAATTTCTCCTATTCTCACCCAAACTCACACTCGCCATTCAACAACCTTTCATTGTTAAGAGAATGTATGCATGTAATTAGTTTACATGATTTTGGACAACAATTAGGGGATGTTAAAAGATAAAAATGTTGAAAATTCTTTAAAGGATGGGAAATTTGGAAAACATTGTGAGTTAATCATAGAAAAAATTTAGTGGGCATGCATTCATTAGAGAATTTAAAGATAATATTGTACCCAAATATGTGAAATACTCTCAATATGCTTGATGGCTTGATGGTCAATTTCGTACATGTAAAATACATTTCCAATTGGAACTATATTATCAGTTGTATTTGTAGAAAACTATGCTCTTGCCCCACAAGTGGAAATTCAATCTTGATATTGTAATTAAGTGCAGGTGGCCATGTTCATATTGTATTTAGACATGTAGATGATAGTATGGAAGATAATAGAAGTTTCTTGAGGGAGTACCATTTCTATTTGAGTGATAATCATTTTCACTAATCAGATTTTGATCAATATTGTTTCAATATATTTTATAAAAAATTAAAAGAAAGAGAAATTAAAAAAATGAGAGAAAATCGCATATGGTAAGATAATTGTACGAGAAAATTCAAGAATGCTAAAATATTTTATTAGTTATGTAGAGATCGCAAAAAAAAAAATGTATCCAACACATGTCGAGTTTTATTGAAGCTAGATACATGGTAAAGAATCTAACATGATAGAGTTAGAGCATGTGTGAAAATAGATCTTTCTAGAGAGCAACTAAACTTCAAGGATATACAAACTTTAGAGAGATAAATGCAATTCTAGATTGGTTTAATACAAAATTATGTACAAGATCAAGTGAGAGCTCAATAATCCATCGATTCTTTTGGTTAGATAAAGAAGAGAATATTCTTACTTGAAATTATTATGAGATAATTAGTTCCAAGGTCAACAAAATTGTATTTGTTTAAGAGTTCAAATGTAAACATGTGGACAATATGGACAAGGTAGATTACATGTTTTTATCAATTTTGCATTGCAAGTGATTATGAAGCATGTGAAAATAAAAAATGGGTTGAAGAATAGAAACAAAGAGCCTTACCACCTACACCAACACATGATTAACATGAAACAACAAGTAAAGAAGATAATCAAGTATCTACATTAAATAATTATGATCATGTTTTGGACCTTGTACAAGAAGGTATTTTAATTTAATTAATTTTTTTATTATATTATTTTTTGATATATAATTTTATATGTATGCTTGTTTATATGTTAGTTATATTTCACATTTTACTGAATTAAATATTTTTTTTTGTAGGACATGTGTATGTTTTTGTTGCACCTGAGGGGAATGAAGAAGAAACAAAGTATTTTTTGGCTCGATGTGTTGACAAAAAAACATAAGTTGGTACATCTTAGAATGTATGGTGATAACTATGAGTATCCAACTAGTTTTTTTAGTTGTTTCTGGCACCTAGCTACAAAAATATCTAATAATAAAGAATGGATTTTTTTTGCATTTGAATATTATGAAAGACAATTGTATATTCTTAATTGGTAGTCTATATATTGAAACATAGAAAAAATAGGTTCACCAAATAGGAACAAAGGAAAATGGGGTTTGATGGACCTATCTTCCTTATTTCATTAAGAAATTAAATCCACACCATGAAAGGATTATCATCCTTGAGGTGAGTCAAGTCAAAGTGTGAATCTACAAATTTCCTTTTTTTGCAAGGATGGAGGTCCTAATTAAATAACACTTTGGGGAGAAAGATTTAAAATAGAAAATTAACTCCAAAATGCAACCTATAACTTTGATCTTGATGATTAAGCTCAATAATGATGGAAAAAAAATCAAAATGTAGATATGAGAAAGGGAAAATGATGTATACCAATCACCAAAAGTGATTTTTTGAAGCTAACTGAGGACTCCTATGACGAATGGGTGTTGTATAGGGCTTTATAAAAATGGTTTTTGGGTTCTCTTCTCTTGTTTCTGCACTCCCATATTCTCAGTTTTCATACTCAGACAATCGGAAATAAAAATTTTAGGTGAGTTTCCATCAAATTGCAAGAATGGTGACAACAAATGCAACTTTGACAACCTTTTCAATTTTTCTCTTCAAGAGATCTTCTACCTAAATCCGCAAACACAAATCAAGAGGGAAAAATGTTTTGTTGTTGGTGAATGGGGGTTTGCCTTGGTCAAACCCCATTTTGGCAATTAAACCTTGAAATGAAACAATGAAATAGGAAAGAATGATGAATGAACAAAGCAATGTCACAAATTACCAAACCCTTGAATGAGCCTTGGAATGTAGATCTACAACTAGCATGAAATGGCATCAATGGATGTGGATCTTGATCTTGAAACTTGACTTGAAGCAATGCCTTTGAATGCTTGAATGGATCTTGAGCACTACATCAACATATTAGCTCAAATAACATGCATGACGCAAGAAGACTTTGACATGATAATAGGATCTTGATTGCTGCAATAATTATTCACTAAATATGCTCTTGAATGCCATCAAATGCTCTTGAAATCTCACTTTGCAATTGAATACTTGAAAACTTAGATGAATTTGCTAGCTTGAAAACCTTAGATGAAACTATAGACACTAAAAAATGTCCTAAATGATATCGTACACTCAAAACAGGTTTACTAACATTAAAGTAAGTAAATTTCAAACTTAAATAAATTTTGAAAACACACACCATAAATGGCTCATGCATAATAATCGATGATGAAGGAGCACTCATCACACCTTGTAGTTGGTAAATAATGGATATCACATAACCTCCCTACATCTACAATATTGTTTCACACATATATAGTAAATTAAATTATATGGAGATAAATTAAAATATATAAATAATAAATTAAATGATCCAGCTTTAAATTAAAACTATCTATACATATGTAGTTTTCTAGGGTCAATATATATTGGTTTACCTAAGGTAAGGTGTGTTGCTACGCCCTTAATATTATTGTACATTGGGTTACGAATAGTCGGCTTGTGGCTATCTTAACTCTCTATTAAGTCATATTATCATTAGTATATTGTTATTTAGTTGTTTAGGTCGGCCTAAGTCTTATATAGGTGTGTCTAAGTCAGCCTAGGTGATATCCTTGGCATAAATAGGTATATATAGGAGGTTGTGAGTCTTATTTCATCATCAAGTTGTGAAGTGTGTTCTCATTAGAGATATTTGGAGATTTTCCCCTCAGTGGCTTGTTATTCTCGGTTATTATCAAGTATTTGCAGCATATTTCATATCATATTCTTCTATTGTGCAAGTTATTTCATAACATGTGTTGACTTGTATAGTTGTCAATGTAAAATAAAGATGGTCTAATTGAGACGATTTGATAAAGTCAAGCATCTATACCAAACACTTATAATTATTATGTGTGTGTTTGTGTGTCTATGTGTGTGTTTCTATGTGTGTATGTTATTAAACATGAATTTTGATTCATGTACATGTTACACATTTCAAACAAATTAAAATGTGGAAATTTGTACCTATGTAGGATGATCATCAAAATATAGTAAATCCACATATGATCCCACCTCTAGAATGTAGGTGCATCTAAAGTGAATTCCTGAGTAGGTCCATAACATGGATGATTGCAACTCTAACAAAAGTGTGGCTTCAGCACATGGGAGCTACTAGGACTAGCTAAACTATCTCCTCTATGCTTTGTACCACTAACTTCAACTGCCATGTAGGTAGCCTAATCAGTGAGATCTCTTGAGAGAACTCAATTCTCCTAATGTCAGAATCACTACCTGGTGCTGAAATGGCACAGGAATACTAGGAGATGGAGGAGCAAAAATGAGTCGAATTGGAGCACATCAATTAGGATCAACACATATTCCTTCTCTGTATTGTTGTATGCCACCACCAACTCCCTAGAATGATATCATATCAAAATAATTAAGTTTTATACCCATCTCAAACTCTACCCATAATTTTCTCAAAAAATATAAGGGCATGTCACAATTAGCGTGTGGTGGATGATCAAGGACCATCCACCATCACTCCCAAAAATGTGTAGCAATATGAAGATTCCTACATCATCCAATTGATTTTTTGTTTTTGTTTTGAGGTATTGGTTGATTGGTTGTAGGGTCAATGAAATATGGGGATATTATTTGTTGGGTAATATGGAGATCTAGAATATCTCTATATGAGAGTCCATCTATATAAAATTTCCTACTATCCTCCCTCCAATGGTGAAAACAATCTAAATCTTCATCAATGGATCAAACTAAGTCAAAAAAAATTGCATCAAAGATGTAAACCATGCTAGGTTGGGGAGCATATGAGGCTAATTTTTTATCAAATTATTTTTTCTTGAATAATGTTTAAATTGTCATTGATGTTTGCTCACAATTGAGCCTCATCAATTGGAGGGGGTGGGGGTTAGAAGGTGGGGGATTTTGAGGTGGAGAGTGTGGAGGTAAGGGGTTTGGAGGTTGAGGTTTATGCAAAATATCATCTATCAAAAATTCATCAACTGATGGTATTCACTCTATTGGGCCACAACATATTAAACGATTAGAAGAAAAATATCAAAAAACTAATTACATAACACAAAGCATTTAATGCATTAAATTTTTAAATAAAATATTTAAAATAAATCAATACTTGTTGAAGAGATCATTAAGTAATGTACAATTTGTTAAAGATCACATCAAACACACATTTAAAATACATCATTTAGACACATTCAAATAACTTGAATGTACAACATGAATTTGGACTAATTTATAAACTTTTTTGTATATTGAAATTAAACATATAAAATTAGGCCATGTGACATAAAGTTGAATTCATGTTTTAAGTAAATATTATAATTGAATATCATATTAAATAACCACCTAAGATATAATTGATGCCAACCGATCTCTCCTACAATTTACTAGGCTTAGCTCATACATGTTGAACTAGATTGTCTATAGTATATATATGCCAATAGAATTATTATCATCTATTCTAAGGGAATATTATTTGTAAACCCTAAGACTTCATTATTTATAATCACACTAAAATCCTAGAAAAAACCCTTTAACTTTGCTTAAATAATGCACCCAAATTTATGCATTTTTGTTATGTTTTAATAATGACTAAGTGGTATTGAACATTGTCTTCAAATTATGTCAAATTCTTTTCATTATATAATTTACTTGAGTAAAATTTTGACCAACATAAAACATCTTTTAAAGCGGCGAGTTTATTTAATCGATCTTATTTTTAAATGAACCATCAAACTAATCTATTTCTATAGAGGTGAATTTAAATTTCCTTAGGTTGGTATCCTTTTTACATGATGAATTTTGTAGTGACATAAGGAAAGTAGAGTTCTTACACATGATTATGACCTGATGAAGAAAAAATAGGTGAAAATATATTATGACTTGATATTATCTTATGATATAGCATAAAGTACAAATTGACATTGATGTCTAATTTGAATTAAATATATATGAATATCACTAAGGGAAATGTATAGTTAGTCTAGAGTAAAAAAATAAATTAACTAAGTTGCAATGTGAAGAAATTTAAATTGAGAATAACAATAATAGTTGTGAAAATTAATTTAGAACTAATAATGTTCACATAAAAATTGATAATATATGTAATCATAACTAGGAGGTCATATAAAATTGTGATATATTAGAATATTAACATTTACAATGAATTTACAAGTTCAAATTGGTAATGAAAGTCATAATCAAATGTCTATATGTTAGTTAGAAGGATGTACCTACTAATAATAAATTGGTTACAAGATAAGGAATTGAGGTAATGGGCATGATGTAACTCCACATATCTATCCATATATCTCATTTTAACTAGGATGAAGTAGACTTATTAAGTTACACTTTAGAAACCACTTGCCACTTTAAATAAGAAATCATTGATGCATATATCAATTATGTAACGCCACATAATGAAATCATTGATATATGCATGACTATAAGCTAAAAATAATTGTTGATGGTATATGAATAATATTTTAACAATGAAAAGAACACAAGTGGGGATCTACAAAGTGAGAAATAAATTTAAGGGTCAAACATCTAAATAAGAAACAAAATGCACATGGAGCAATGAGATCTGGAAATGATGGGGAAAATACATGGAAATAAACCAAATTAATTTAGTTATCTAAAGTGGGATGATGAATCAATGAATATAGGTAGACCCTAAATTACTATATGAGCTAATATATGAGACATTGTGACATATAAATAGATGATAAATGTGAGTGAGATAGATCAAAGGGTGAAAATGGAATTCAATGTGATAGAAATGTTTAATTATTTGGTACTACATATGATAAATATCTTATATCTAAAATAAGGAATTAGATTAAGGATAAGAAAACCTTAGACAAATGTGATCTATTTTTTTAATGAAAATTTTGATTTAAACTTAATTCTATGTTGACTATGATTCCTAGAGGAGACACATGCTAAATGTTGATTGTCAAATTGTTCTATCTGATGCTAATTGTGATTGATGTGAGTTGACTTTGATGCCAACTGACGATATCCTAAATACACAACTCAAAATGTAATATTTGAAATTTTTGACACACAAGATGACGAGTAGTGGGCATATCTTAAGATTGTTGAGTGTGAAGTTAAGAAATTTAAAATATACTCTAAATTGTAAGCATTATCCAATCCAACAAGAACAAGTTATTTAAGACTAGACCAAAAATGATATAAAATAGATAATTTAACATATAGAAATGAGACTTATCTTTCTAAATGTGTCAAAAAAAAAAAAATGTAAAATAAATACTAAAATCATAGATTAGAAACATTCATAGAGCTCTTAAAACTATAAGGACAAATATTTAATATTCTAAATTGCTATCTATAAAGCGTGTTGAATGGATATTATTGTCCCTTCATTATAGGGCCTCCCACACTCATTACATTCAAATTGACAAAATTAGCAACACAGTTTCCTATCAAGAGAATCTTTGGTGAATTTTTTGTTGCTTCGACTTGTATTCCCAGGGATGAAAACAGATTTTATATTGTGCTTTATAAGAAGTCTCTGAAGGACATGTTTTCATGGAAGCTAGAAAAGCTTTCGAAGATCAACTCTCGTGACTTTGAGTTGAATTCAAGAAGCATTCTTGTTTTTCTTGAATATATCAAAATCTGATTCATGCCATACCCATTTATTCTATAAGCATGTATCAAATAGTGATTTCCCCCTTGAATGAACATGGCATCACAGAAACTGAAAGAGATTTCCGATATTTTTATTTCGTCAACTTATCATCAACAGCATTTAAATAATATTTTTTTACTATAATAAATTTTCCTCCTTTCTGGCGTATAATACTTAGATCCTAAAGCTGCATGTTCATCGAAATATATGCTGTTCTGCATCTTCAAGGAAGCCTCCTCACAACTAAAATACTACTTATCTACCTGCCAATACCTTTCCTTCAGTATTTTTTTTTCTCATAATTTAGTCTTATCTCTTGTTTTTATTCTAACAGGGCTGCTCCAATATGTTGTTTATACACAACATGCTACTTTGCAGTGTGTACTGGAAAACTGAATTTAAAAAGCAAAACAGCAACATTCTGGAAATATAATTTGCTAAGGAGTGAAAGTTATATTTTATCAGCTCTGGACAAAGCCAAATAACTGGAATGATTACTATTGCCTCTTTACAATAAATAAATAAATAAAAATCAATTACAATTTGCCTCTTCACAAGTTTTTTTTGAAAAACAACACTTATGGCAATTATTATTGGCATGTTTACCATTAAAAGAATCATTTACAGCACTTATTATTTGCTTCATTACAGAGAAGAAAACATACACATGGGACAGGTAGAAAGGAAGCATAGCGTGAGCTGTTAATACTTTCAAATGATTAAAAGAATGGAAGAAATAATACGTATAGCGTTGTAAGCATTATAGAGTTCCAAGGCAAGTTGCAATAGAAAAATTGCTTGATTTGGTAGGAATGGAGGAGCACATTTACATGGCGCAACAGTGAAAATTTTTAAGTCAGTGATGACTAATTCGTCAGACTTGGCTGTTATGCGTTGTACGTCAGACGAACGATAATGCAGGGATTAGCTGAATTTATTTACTTAATTTCACTAGTTTACGAACAATTTGGAGATCGATCCGACAGGAGTGTAAGAGGTTTGATGGGTTGTGCAGATATTGTTGTTTGTTGACGATAGCCTTCCGTCATATTCACACTACATTTAGAGACTTAATCTGCACTCAAATTTGAAAGCCTCTGATCCAATTTTTTAATGGCCAACGTCACGCTATTTAAGCTGCGATGTAAGCAATGTCAGAGGCTACTGTGTGTACCGTTGGGCACTATGCAATTCGAATCTACGTGAGGGAGAAGATTCTTCTTGTTAAGAGATATAATGAGGAACATGAGTCGGTGTGAGTAAAGTTTAGCTTTAAAAGAGAAGTAACTAGAAACAATAAAAACGGGTTTAATATACGATCATTCGGCATACTTGAATGTCTTGCACAGTTACAGGTTTTATGGCAGACAATAGTACTAAACAAATTAATATTGCAGACATTCAATACTGTTTTTCTCTTTTCAATAAAGATATAAAAATTGCTTGGATGTCAAGACTCATTCAACCTTCCATGTTTTGCGGATGCTTAAATATCGTGCCCTCCCAATGATGGCCGAATAGCACAATAATTAAGTTGTTTAAGACTGTCAAATTAAAAAAATGGCAATCCAGTACTCACTTTTAAGAAAAAAATTAAATGAATACGAATGAGAAAAATGCTGAGGTACATGAATAGCACTACAAAAATGTCTGCAGCGACGACGGACGAAACCTAACATTTAGAATAAGATACTAACCGGCCATTCTAGTGCTTTCGGAGTTACAGTTCAAAAGCATCCCAATGATCATTCTGGGCCCCTTTAGAAAAGAAAGTAACCATTTTTATTCTACTGAATGAAACACAGTGGAGTTCTACGGACCAGAAGTTAATATTATTATAAAACAAGGCACTGATCCAGAAAACATGCAACGAAATACATTTTGTAAAGCCTTTGGATTGATATGAGTGCAGGAGATAAAATAAAAACATAGATTCAAATTTCAAGCTCTCTTTGAAAAAAAAATTCTACAATACAGAAACTCCGTATAGAAGCTATACGAACATAATATTTGTCTAAGACAGTTATTTTGAGTATTTCGAAAACAATTACCAGATTAAGAAAAATACAGTTCCCAAGTAGACTGACTGACTGAGGGCTAGCTTTAGGAACAAAGTGAAATTATGGTTCCTAATAAAATACAGTGACAAGTTAAACCACTCACGTATAGAAACAAATCAGAGAAACAGTCATGAATGACGCGGCCATTACCACAGCACAAGCTACACCAGAGGCTCTCGGAAGCACACTTGAAAGCTCTTCAATCTTCATCTATTCACACAAGAAGTTATTCATTCCCCCCTCCCATTAGAAATAAAAGAATTATCCACGACGTACACACTTGCTCTGTTCAGCAACAAACTCTAATCTTTGGCCACTTTAGCCAACAAATAATAAATCTTAAAACCTAGAAACTCAAACACGGACGATCCGGACCTGTGAAGACGTTTTTACTGAAAAGAAAGAGAATACAATAGCGCTGCTACACACAGGAAAGGACTTACAGATCGAATATGAACGGACTCAACTGTTACCGCAACGTCTAAAACGGATGGTTGCTGTCGGCATTGGATCCTACTCCACGCAGACCTGATGTTGCGACTTTTGTTTTGGCTGGAAATCGATAGAAAATTACAGTAGTGTGCATGTCAATTTTATAATAATCATATCCAAAACAGAAAACTAGGGTTGCACCAATCTGCAACTCCATTAAATTAAAATTACAGCTTTGGAACGAAATTCTTATTGGGAATTAGCGGCCTGGTGGTCAGCTTCTCCTGATCTGCCCTCTTCCCCTTGCTGATGATTCTGCTGTTGTTCTGAACTCATTTTACTGTACGCATTGAGAGCAGCGAGCATTCCCAGATGGCTTTCGTTTGGGTTAACCCCGAGGCCCTGCCCAGGGTTCGATCCCTGCTGTTGCTGCAACAGCATCGAAGGCAAAACAGGAAAGCGCGAGGAGCCACCTCCTCCTGAACCTGAAACAGCAGCTGTTGCATCTTGTGTGCTCATCAGATTCATTCTAGGAATAAACGGCAGCGGCAGTGCGGAAAGATTGGAAAGATTACTGTTGTTAGTGGTGTTGTTGTTACTGTTGCTGGTGGATCTGGCGAGGTTCGAACCGGGGCCGCCGATGTGAATTGAGGTCCCAGTAGGCATACAGTACATGGAGGCTCCGCCCGTGGTAGGGAATGGCCAGATAGGCTCAGATTGCGGGCCGGCCGCCATGAGGTGCGAATTTGCACCTGCGCTCACGGGCTGCAGCATCCAAAACCCCCCTGGCGGCATGTGACCGTGAGCGTGATGTCCGACGCTGCTTGGCATTCCCGCAGGTGCCACGGCCCACATGGCCGCCGCCGGCATTACGCGCTTTGCCGCGTCCGCATGGGGGCTGTCGTCTTCCTTAAACAGATCTTCTCGAAACCTCTTCCTCAAATTCACTTCCTCCGAATCGTGAGTCGCTGCTCTAAGCGATCCTTCGCCCATGTCGCTGATTAGATTTCCACTGTCCTGATGAGGATGATGATGGTGATGATGAAATCCGGCTCCCATTAATGACATGTCGCTGTGGGCGTGCGGAGCCTTCGTATCCTCCTCCGCGCGTTCCCACTCGTTCCGCATTCGATACTGATGCTCGAGACGTGCCAGGCCCGAATCCCGCCCAACCCCAAAAAACGACGTCTGCTGTTGCTGGTGCTGCTGCTTCAGCGGAGCAGAAATGCTGGACCCGGACCCCCTCATGGAAACATTGAGACTGGAGAAATTCGCCGGAATAGTTCCTGTTCCTGTTGCGGCAATAATCGAGGGCTCCGCCTGCTGCAGAAGCCATTCTATCGTCTCCCCATCGGACTTATGCCCCAGCTCGCGTGTAAGCTGGAAAACCCTAGCCGCGCAAGTCGCAGGCATCCGAATCCTCCTCCCTCGTCCGTCCACTTTCGTATGCCGATCCTTTGTGGACGACCGCTTTGCCAGCGGCTTCTTGTTAGGATCCACAATACTCCCACTCCCACTCGCGCCCTCCACTGCATTCGAACCCGCGACGTTGCTGCTATTATTGCCCGCCTCCGCCGCGGCTCCCATCGCTGTGGCTGCGCTGCTCATGGCCATGGCCTGTGAAATCGAACCTGAATCGAGACTCGAACCCTGAACATATCCTATCATTTCACCCCCTGCCGCCCGGGCCTCATAGCCTTCACAGCCTTCCAATATCCACGTGCGGGGCACTTTCGAGCTTCAAAGCCTTCCCACTCTGATTACAACAGTAAACATACATACAATACACAGAAAACCAGATATACTTACACACGATTAAAGCAGCAGCGACAGCAGTAGCAGAAGCAGAAGCAGTAGCAGTAGCAGTAGTAGCATCATCAGCGATTCAGCAGCAGCAGCAGCATCTCATCAGATTCTCATAGACTAGACTAGAGCCGTTCGTGGGGGCCTTGGATATGCAGCCACTGTACACCTCTACCTTTCCCTTGAAGCTTTCTCTTACTGTCTTACGGGCCAAGAGATTAGATGTTTTTTTGGTTCTTGTGTTGGCTTCTACCGAATTCTGGTATGTTTATAGTATATATCTACAAAACGGCCCATAATCATTGTGGCTCAATGACATCCATCTAGGAGAATGGGAGTACATATCTTGAGAAGCATGATAGCGTAAGGGCGGCCCGAACATCTAGGTCTTAAGAGTCTTCTTAAGATAGCTACGCAGGGCTCTTATCATATACGGTCACATGGGGATATCACTCTGCCGCTAATCTGTTGCTTCATCTTCTTATATGATAAACTGCATTTCTAAATAAAAAAGCGGCCAGACCACAAGTCTAATCAATCTTCTAATGTTTTTGTTTGTTTTTATCTCTCATTTGCACATTGGCTTTTTATTAAAGAATGCATGTCTTGCTATAACACCTCATTTATGAGGTGGGCTGGGTTTAAAAAACAATGAAGATTTTGTTTATGTTAAGCTATAAAAACAATAAAGATTAATTTGTTTATTTTAAGCTGTAGATGTACGTTATATAAGAAAATAAGGCATGAAGTTGGGCTGTGCCATATTTGTCCAAAATAATAAATATTTAAAAACATTGAGCAATGTATTTTTAAATTTTAATTATTTATTATTTTGATTAAATTTATATGTAGATAATTATAAATATTGGTTGTAATTTTGTAGGTTTTTTATAAGTTATGAATTTGGTGTAATTTTTTTAAAATTATTTGTTTTTAATGAATTTTTTGTATAATTGTTGTTTAAAGTATATTTTAAGACTTTTATCAAACAAATATTAATAATTTTTTTATGAAATTAATATTTTTTGTTAATCTTTAATGTGACAAAAAAAATTATGTCATATTTTAGCATTAGTCTATAATTTATGTAAAAATAATAAAACTATTTAGCAATATATTAAAATTTGTGAGTTAGCGATGAAAAGAACCACTAGATGGAACAATGGTGTCGTTCTTGAAAATTTTGAAACTACAACTTGAAAGAATAAATTTGTTTGTCTAGATGATCAACCTATAAGTGTTTCAATTGGAGCAATTAGGAAGGAAAATATAGCCAACAAAGGAGTTGGTGAGTTGTGACAAGTCTTGGGCCAAAGGCAAGGTAATTAATTAGGGATGCCACCACAAAGGAGAATAAATGTCATTTATTTTCACTTATCATGATTTTCCACTCTTTATTAAGAAAGTAACATTTTAGGCTCAACACACAAATATGGCATTCTAGTTAGTGTGGATTCAACTAGATAAGTCCCTCATTGAGTTCTAGACATCCCTTTATGGACATCACCAAGATGGGGATTGGATTTGTTGGTATCCCTCCCCAAAATTTTCCAAATGTTGGAACTTCTAGCAATCAATCAAGGTTTCTAAATACTAATGATGTTGGTAAGCCTCTCCAAAGAACTAATAAACCTTTTATCTTGGAATTAGGTGAATCTATAGTAAATGAAGTAATTGAAAGTGAAGAGTTTTTTTATATGAATGGGTTAATATGTAGATTCAACAATTTATGGCTAAGAATTTGTTTATCTCCACAAGTGAAGCATTGATATTTAGCAACCCATTATGAAAGATTTTTCATTATGGTGTTTGACAAGTGAATGATCAAAAAACTAATATCTAAAATTATCTTTGGTCACAGAGCCAACACTTTCTCATGAATTTTTTTAGGGAATTAGTTAGTCCAAAAGATAAAACAATGAATTCATAATGCCCATACCTTATTCTAAAGGTTTTATATGGGTGTATTCATATTTCAACCTCAATTGTTAGACCTCAAGTAAATCTTTGCAAAGACGATTACACCACACATTTGATCAAAAAAATCATCAATGCGAGGTAAGGGGTATTTATTATTTACTTTTTCTTTGTTAAGCATAGGATAATCTATATACAAGCATAATTTCTCATCCTTCTTCTTGATGAGAACCACTGGCACTCCCTAAGGTGATACATTAGGTCTAATCAATCCTTTGGCTAACAACTCTTGCAATTGATCTTTTAGTTCCATTAACTCTATTGTAGTCATATGGTAATTTGTGCTTTGGACACCAATTTTGAGCCAAGCATTATATTGATTGCAAAATTGATGGCTCTTTTGGGAGGTAGCCCTAATAATTCCTTAGGAAAACATCTTGGAACTTATAAAGGAATGGGTAATCTTAAATATATGGTTCATTAGTTTCCCAAGTCAACTCCTCATTAACTTCATACAGTTTTTGAGAATCAAAGAAGAATAAATCATCTAAAATGTCTAACTCTTTAGACTCTTCCATTTGCTTTATTTTCATTACAAGCATATGACACCCTTTTCTTTTGGCTCTTTTTAGTTGCATGGAAAAGATATGCATGATCCTAACTTTATGTTGAATCCCTTCCAGATTAAATATTCTTTCCCAAAATCATCTAGACATTTGACTATTTTGTCAAAACAAATTACTTTTGCTCTATGATGCCATAACCAATTCAATCATATAATGACATGATATGACCCTAAGGGTTTTCATATGATAGAGAGATTGACTTACATTGAGAAAATTACAAATTTTACTTTGGATTCAAACAAACATTGCTCTACCTGATATCTTGACCAATTTACATATTCATCTGACCAAAATTTAGCAATAAAACTAACTCATACATGAATTATTTTTTACAAACTAGGTGATATAAAATATTTAGTTGCACCAATGTCTCTTAAAATTGAAATAAGTATACAAAATAATTTACTTGCAATCTCAATAGGAGCAATTTGATATTTTGCTTGGCAGTTATCAACAATTTCCTGGATCATTTGTTGAAACACTACTTGTTACAACGATAGAGAATGATTTTGATATCGGTTTCCTTGACTCTAGTTTTGGCATTGGTTAGCATATTTATCTCCTCCACTATTGAAACATCCACTAGGAGGACCTTTCTTTTCTATGGGATTATCATTCTTAAAGTTTTCTCTTTTCTTAAAATCCTTATTTCTCTTTCCATTTTGAGGATCATTTCAGTTATTTTGAGACCCTTTCCCATTTGGCCTTTGTTTGGAGTATTGAATCCATCCCTTATTTTTTATGGAAAATGATGACTTGGACCTACCAAACTTCTTCTTAGTCTTATCTTGGTATGTTGAGATAGAATTCATTTTTTGTTCGTGCATTATTATCTTTTCAAATACTTGGTCCATGATAGTTGGACCATGAACATCTACATCACCTCCAATTTTGGCATTCAAACCCATAATGAATTTCCTCATTTGAAATCAGTCATCATGTTGATATTGTGGCTCATACTTCAATAGCCTAGTGAAATTTTCCCAATACTCTTTTATTGACATGTCTCCTTGAAATAGAATTTGAAAATCAGTCAGTTTATGGTTGAAGTAAAGATGAGATAACCACCTCTATTTGAAAATGACTATGAACTCATCCCAATTCAAGCATAGGGAGCTTATCCCAATTCAATTTTCTTATTCATCTACCATGTGGATGCTTCACCCCCAATTGATAGGCTCGCCACACTTCCTTACTTATCTATAAATAAATAATGATCTCAAAGTACTTTTCCATATTATTGATTCATGCTTTGACTTCATCTCCTATCATCATTCCATCAAAATTTAACATCATCAAGTTTGTGTAGTATTGTATCACTGTTTCATTACATTAAAAGTACATAGCTTGTACTAACATGACATTATTACAAGAATAGTTCATCATATTGATGACTTAATAACAATCAAAACCATAAAAATATTGTTAAGTTTTCACTACGTCTCACCAATATGTTTCAAATTTAAATAAAACCATTAGAAAGCACCTTAGATCATTAACATATGGTATGAAATAAAATAATTATTACTAGAGTTATCAAATCACAATCCTAGAAAACATTTAAATAAGTATCCAAATAAAATAAGTTGGGTAATATCATAGAAAGAGTAAATTTTCTAGAATAATTGCATGTAAATTTTTTTATTTCATTGGTATCCTCCCATGTGAAATGTTCTATTGAATACTAATCTTGTTAAACTTTATATTGATCTACCACTTTGTTGTGCAATTAAAATTGGTGTCTCTCCAATATTTTATAAGATTATCTAATTAGTGAACTCTCGAGTCTCTCACCTACAAGGTGTACCCATTAAGTATATTTTTAGAATCATGTACATACCTTTTAAGAAAAGACACATGGAATACATCATGAATTATTTGACTCATTTCTAGAGGTAAGGTGAAGAAATAAGCCACAAGATTGATTTCCTCTAAAACTTCAAAGTGACCCACATAGTGAGGAACTAGCTAGGCTTAATTTTCACATCATGGATAAGTGCATGGAAATGGGAGACAATAGTGATCAACCTTCATTTGACTCATTTCTAGAGATAAGGTGAAGAAATAAGCCACAAGATTGATTTCCTCTAAAACTTCAAAGTGGCCCACATAGTGAGGAACTAGCTAGGCTTAATTTTCACATCATGGATAAGTGCATGGAAATGGGAGACAATAGTGATCCACCTTGATATTTTTAGCAAAATGTGTCTACATTATGAAAGAAATAGAAGATTCATGTTTTAACATGTACGTGCATTTTGATGCCTTTAATTTAGTTTTTATGATCCACCCATTAATACTTGTGTTTCCAAGCCTAAGAGTTGGACATCTCTTTTGGCTCCTAAATTCATTCTTTTAACATTAAATAGCTTGAATTTGGACTTCAACCTCACCAAGTTTATATGTTTTGCAATAAAATATTAAAAAACCACCACTGAAAGGAATAGCTACTTCTTAGATTATAACCATACAATTCTTTTAATATTCTAAATAAGGTATTTATTATTATTTTCTTTGAAGAGTGTCTTCATAATCCGCCTATACATATGTATTGGTTTTTTTTTTAACTTTTCACTGAATTATCCAAATTTGAAAATAATTGTATATGATTATTTTATGCTTCATTTATATATATTAAAAAAAATATACATTTTTATTAATTTTATGTAGGTTATGTAACACACACTCTGTGATATAATTTGATTTTTTTGTTGAATATATATATATTCAATAAAAAAATCAAAAAATACACTTGTACTCACTCTTAGATATATTTCCACCCTCTGAAATTTAAAAATACCTAATGTAGAAAAAAATAAGGGGGTGTGTTATACTTTAGTGTTAAAAATAGTAACACTTTGTGTGCGCTCAACATTTCATCCCCTTAACCTTAACCATTTTTTAAAATCTTTAGTAGTTTAGAAACTAGATTCAGAGTATTATAATTCTTATTCTTATTATATCTTTAAATTTTGAAATAAATATCTTTAATTACTCATCAAATTTTAGCTTTAACTTATTTTAGAAAAAAATGATCACTTTAACATCCTTTTTTTCCCATTTCCATATACTTGTCTAGATATGGAACTTTTATGTTGTCAAACCCAAATAAATATGTGTTCTCTCCTACTCAAAAATTCCTAGGTGTTTTGTTCTTAAAGTTTGCATTACTTTTATGTCTATCATATACTTCCTTTAACCTTTACCTAATGACTTGCACTTGTTCATCCATCTCATTTACCATTTTAAGACCAAATATTTTTATTTATTCCAACTTATCACAACTCAAGGGAGTTTAACACTTCCAAAATATATTGCTTTAAAAGGTACCATGCCTAGCACTAATTAAAAATATTTGTTATAGGATAATTCAACCAATGGTAGAAATTCTACCTATTTCATTGGTGATATATATAGTACATGAAAATAAAATATTCCACTAGTTCCAGTATGTGTTTTCCATAGTCCATTGATTAGTTAAGCAAGCTTTTGATCAAATATACATAGTTTTAATGAGAAGCTTGCTTAACTAAAATATTCCACTATTTGATGTGTTCTCTTTGTTTGGTTGTCTATATTTATATGTAGGCTATGATTAAATTTAATTTCAAGTCCCCTTAGTTGATTGTAAACTAGTCCAAAATATTGAAGTAAACCGTGTATCTCTCTATCCAAAATGATTTTCTCCAAAACCCCATGCAATATAAAAAATTTATTTTAAAAATATCTTAGCTAATTTTGGAGCATCATCAATGAAATTTTCTTGTACAATATGTACAACCTTAGTTATTTTATCTACTACTATCAAAATAACATTATGTCTATAAGGAGTCCTAAGTGATCCTTGTACAAAATCTATACATATAACCTGCCACTTATGATGCATTATATTGTGTGGATATAGAAGTCATGTAGGATGAATATGTTCTAATTTAATCTTCTAATATTCAAGAAATTTAATAACCAAGTTCACAATGTATTTCTTCATTTTAGGCCAAAAATGTAATTTTCTAATATTTGAATAAATCTTTCTTACTCCTGAATGTCTTAAGTAAGGAGCATTATGAGTTTCTTCCATGATTAGTTTTCTATATTTTTCAAAATTAGGTACATATATTCTTCCTTGATATCTTAAATCTACCATGATAAGGGAATACCTTTCATACATTTATTAGAAATACCTCAAGGGCTTCTCCAACTTGGCTACACTATGGATCATTCACTTTTTTAGTTAGTATTTTTTTCTAAGGTTAGTTTAAAGTGTTTTTGTTTTCGTTATTTTCCTCCTACTCAATACATGTATCTACCACTCTATTGTCCTTTCCCTTGATATATTTTATTTTAAAATCATATTCACTTAAAAATTCCAATCAACTTATTTGTCTTGCATTTAGGTGGGGTTGAGTGAAGATATACTTTAACCCTTAATGATCTATTTTTAACTCAAAAAAAAATCTCAAAAGAAAATGTCAAGCCATTTTTCTAAGACATGAAAACTGATTGCTAACTTGAGGTCATGAGGATAATAATTCAATTCATGATTTTTTAGGCTTCTAAATTCATAAGAAACTATACTCTCTCCTTGCATGTGTAAACCCCCTAAACCTTCGTTTGAAGCATCAATTACAACAATGAATTGTCCATCATGATCAAGAACCTTCAATATTGGATTCATGGTTAGTTTCTCCTTTAAATTTTGAAAATGTTTGTAAAATTGTTCATTCCATACAAAAAATAATATTATTCCTTTGCAAGAAGTGATAGGATTTACTACCCTTGAAAAATATATTTACAAACCTTCTATATATCCACCTAGTACCATAAAGCTTCACCTATATCACATTTTAGATACAACCAGTCAACTACTACTTGAATTTTATCAAGATCTATTACAATACCTTAGAAGATATGATATGCTCCAAATATTGGATTTGTTTTTCAAAAAAGACATATTTAGACAAGTTTCCATATAAATTATGTTTTTGAAGCCTTTGTGTAACTAATTGAAAATGTAGTGCAGGTGTTTTTCATCCTTTGAGTAGATTGAAATTTCATCCAAGAACACACTATCACATTTTTTCTAGGAAATCATAGAATGTATAATATTCATTAAGCTCATAAAGTTATTTGGAGAATTTTGTAACCCAAAGGAACCATTGTGAGCTCATAATAGTCATATCTAGTCCTAAATGTTATCTTTGGAATCCCTTCTTCCTTTATCCTTAATTGATAATAACCTCATCAAAGGTCAATTTTGGAAAATAATTATGTTTCCTTCATCTAATCAAATAATTTATATATGCATGGAGAAAGGTGTTTATTCTTGATGTAAAACACATTTTAAAAGGGGTAGAGAAAAATGTTTATCTATAGTAGGTACACAATAACACTATTGGAAATATGTTTTTTCATTGATTTCAACTCAAGATGTGGTGTCATTCATGCCAAAAGTTGATGCAAGAGCATCGAGGTGCACAGGCTATCCTACACAACCAAAAAAAAAGTCTTTTATTTAATTTTTTCTTTTTCAATTTTGGGTTTGTTTTTATCTTGTAGGTATGAATTAACTCTCCTTCAGCAACCTTGAAAAGGACCCTTCTTTCTACACTTTGTTTGGCTCCAAATTCATATGAAATGTGAAGGAATTTGGTATAATTTCACATTACACAAAGAAATGTATTATTATTATTATTATTATTATTATTTGTAACTCCCAAAAAGAATTAAATGAATTGGGAACAAAATATTTTCCATGATGCTAGTGTCCGAGGAGTGGAGTTGTCGGATGATGAATTGGATAGTAATTTTTGGAAAAAGCTTGAATTTGCTTGGAAAAAACATTAAAGAGGCCATTTTCATGAATTACTATGTCATAATGGAGGAGGTCAAGGTTGGACTGGCATTTTGGGGAAGAAGGAGGTTGTCTAGGTCATGGTTGTGAGACCCAGTTTCAGTAAATCAGGCATAACTTTCTCATACAGTAATGAAATCGAGATTTTCAAAATGATTCAAAAATATAAGAACGAGGCGCACAAAATCCATGTTGGAATTTTAAAATATTCTTGATAATCAAGCAGCAGTGAAGGATAAAAAGTGATGGGTTTGTGGTGGAATTTTGCATATTTGTTCTTAATCTTGCATGTAGATGATTTTTGTAGCAGATGGAGATTACGTGGAGGATTAAATGTATGTCCTTTCATGATTTTTTTGATAATGAAGAAATTTGCAGTAGATTTAAAATATTCATTCATAGATTTATGTTAATGAAGAGTTTGGGTTTCTTGCCTGTAGCTTGCTAGTAGCTTTGAAGACTAAATATGAGATAGATGGCTTGCATAAATATTTTTGTTGTCTACATGAGTTTTTGAATGTTATTTCAGTGGATTTCTCTATGGTTTTAATTGAATGAATGTGCAAAAATTTAGATTTTGAAAAGTTGGATTGAATAGGCTGGAAGATTGTGTGGCCTGATAAGGTTACCTAATCTTGACTACATCAAATAGTATCAGAGCTAAAAGATCCTAAGAGTGTAGAGTATGCACCAAGACCTGCAGGTGAAGAGTGTTGAAGAGTGAAGTGGTGAAGTTGTGATAATTTTTTTTTGTTGCAGGTATGAAAGAGGATTTGTGACTACTATCCTCCAATAGAGGTTAAGGCTGGGTAGAAGGTGCACGAGAGGGAGGTGTGTCTTCTAGAAACCATCTATTAGGTAGAGGATAAGCAAGAGTGATTTTGTTGCAGGGAGGACTTGTGACTATAGAGGGTTGATACCCTGAAGTGAGATAGATTGTTGCAAGGAAGACTTGTAATTACAGAGGGACTTGTGAGTCTCTAAAAATGGCTTTGAAGAAGAAGACAAGATGGGTCATTAGAAGACCTATGAGAATGTTATTTTGGGAAAATTATTGGGAAAAAGTGAGAGAAAAGAAACTCTTTGAAGAGTTGAGAAGGATAGAAGTGAGATTGGATGCCCTTGAGGAAAGCTTGGGAATAAAAAAGAAAGCTATAGTTGAAGAAAATCAAAAAATAGATGAAGTTAAAAATTACATTGTTTGTTTCATAATGAGTTTCAAAATAATGATTTATGTGTGGGAAATTGAGAAGGAAAAGGAGTTGTAATAGGGGACAACAAAGATAAGAAAGAGGAAAAGCAGAGGTTTGGCAAAGAGGATAGTGAAAATGAGAATGTTAAAGTGCAGTGTAGCAACCCTATGGTAGAAAGAGTATGGAGAGAAAGTCATGTAGGAGTAGCCCACACAAATGCAGATGAAAGAAAGCAAGGAAAGAATGGAGAAAGAAAGAGGTAGCAATAGATGTGTATCTTGTTGATGATATAAAAGAAAATAAAAATGAAATTACATACATAGGAAAAGAGGTTGTAGCAACAAAAACAAAGGGATCTCCTTATTTTGAGTTTTGCAAAGTAAATATTGATTGCATGAAGAAAAGACAAATGAATATGGTGATTATGAAGTTGGGGCAGCAATTGGTCCTCAGAAAGATATAGATATAATTAATAAAATGATACCATTGAGTGCAAGGGGGGAGGTAGAAGAAGAGAACAACAAGATTGTAGTAGAAATTCAAGAAGAATAAGTTGGGGCAGCAGTAGAGAAATAAGAAAACAAACAGGTAAATAGTCATGTTTATGATATTTTTGAAAGAAATTTTGATGTTAAAGAGATATATGAATTTGTGTGTGTGAAAATGAATGAAAAGGATAGTTTTGATGTAGTAAGTGTTAGAGTAATTGGTTTTACTTGATTAATTAAACAATATCTGGTTAATTAATTAAGTTACCTTTTATCTCTTTTTCACTTAAGCTAACTTTAGGTGCATAATAATCAATTATTTTATTAATTATTATGTGCAAGCCTAGGGTTTCCTTTTTTTTAGGTTTTTTAGCTATAAGGTTGTAATCTTTTCTTTGTAAATCAACTCTTTTACATTTTGGCAATATTGAGCATATTTTGGCTGTGTTGTTTCTTTGCATCTCCCTTGTAACAGGTTTGAGCTTTCAGAATTCTTTGTGTTCCTTCATGGTATCAGAGCTTAGGTCTGAAGCTCCCTGTTCTTGTGTTTGAGTTTCTGCATTAGAACCTGGTTTTTAAAAAAACCAGGCAAATCTCCAAGAGTTCTTAAAATTTTGCAAAAATAAAAAATAAAAATTTTGTGTGGGTTTGCACCCACGGTAAGAGTTGTACCGCCTACCCTGCGAGTATTGTAGGTACTGCAGGCAACAGTACAACCGATGCCATGCACGGCTTCCATCGGGATCCATTTCCGGAGTCGCCACCACCCCTGCTGGTTTTCCAGCAGCCGCACCGCCCTGGTTTTTTAGTTGTCACGCCTCTGGTTTCAACCATTACAGTGCCACCCTAGTTTTTGCTGGTCACCCCTGGTTTTGTCCACAGCCTCTAGTTTCGTCGACCGCCGCTATGGTTCTCCGTCCGCTGCCCCTAGTTTTTTACCGCCGCCCCTGGTTTTTTTCGCCACCCGAGCTCCCACAGCGCCCCTGTGGTTTTTCTCCTTACGCTCACCACCGCCGCCGTTGTCGCTCCGAGCTCTCCGGTCGCCGCTTGAGCTGAGCTCCAGCCCGAGCTGCCAAGCTCGCTTGGCTTGCCGGCTCATTGAGCTCACCGAGCTCACTGGCTTGCTCAGCGCGCGGGACCTGCTGCCTGCCCCCTAGTCGCTCAGCGAACCAAGGGCTTATTTTTTTTAGCCCCCAGTGCTTAAAGGAGGCCGAATTATTCTTTTTCAGGAGGCTTCACGAAATCGGGTATACAATGGGCATACGGTCTCTATTTTTTTTCAAACGAGATACCGTTGGAAAGATAATTTCATGCTGGACGTCATGGTGCTAGTATTTTTCTCTAGATTTTCTGTTTGACTGTATTTTTTTCCATTCAAAGTGGGGTTTTCTTTCTGCACTTTCGGGGCCATAAAAGGTGCAAACGGACTACGTTTTTCAAAAACGAATAAGCGTTGGAAAGCTCTCAGCCTGCTCTATTCAGCTATGTGATCCTTGTTCTCAAAATTTTATTCAGGTACATGAGCATTTGTTTTGAAGCATTTTTGCTTGTGCATTGCTTCCTCTTTCTTCATTTGTACTAGGGTTTGGGTTTCTCTTTTGTGGGGGGGTGTTTTTCTCACTTTCTGTCATTTATATCAGAAATATAGAACACCAAAAACTCTCAAAATAATCAAACCCTTCTACATCTTCTATCTATTTTGAAAAATCACATAATAATTAAAAAATCAGTAAGTACAGGTACAGTTACAAGTACAAGTGCAGGGTTTCATGGCAGACTCCTCAGTTGAGTTACTCACATCACACAACTATCACACCTGGAAGTCTTGCATGACAAGGATTCTCAGGTCCCGAGGGTTGTGGTCTTGTCTAGATGAGGTACAACCTCAGTTGCAGCATCTTTTTGAGATTCTTCAGCATAGGAACAAGATGGATGAAGCTATGGGTTTGCTATCTCTGCACGTTTCAGACAGCCTTTTATTTCACCTTGATGATTTGCTCACTCCTCACGCCATTTGGTTGAAGTTTGAGACACTTTTTGGGACCATTAATGAGTTTTGAGCATTACAGATTGAGGCAAAGTTGACTTCACTGTTACCTGAATCATTTCCCACTATTGAGGATTTTTTGACCAAGTTCAAAACCATCTGCACTATTTTACAGGATTGTGGCAAGAATAAGTCACACACAGAGTGCATTTACTTGATCCTTTTGAAGCTTCGTGGTCCATTTCAGATATTTTCTTCTTCATTCTATTCCACCATGGATGGTTTGCGTACTCATTTTACCATGCCTACCTTTGATGTGTTTTGTGAGCATTTGTCTCGTGAGCAGTCACACCTTTCTTAGATTGATATGCTCTCAAGATCAAAGAACAAAGCCTTGGTTGCTCAGTCATCTAAGGAGAAATAGAAGCAGAAACTGAAGCCCAAGAAATATTCTATAGGCAGTGAGCCTTCCTCCAAACCACCTCCTAAGTCTGATTCCAAACCACCAATTAGTCTGAAACAGGGGAAATCTTCGAAGTCTGGTGAGTCTTCCTCCAAGACTAAGAAGAAATCAGGCGACACTTGCACCTTCTATGGTAAGGAAGGACATCCAGTTTCCAGGTGTTGGAAATGATTAGAGGCTTTAGAGGAAGCCCTGCAGCAGCATCACATCTCCTCACCTCAGTCGTCTTCTCCTTCCATAGGGAAAGGTCATGCTCTCACTACTCACGCATCGACCTATGGGTCCACTTGGATTCTAGATTCTGGTGCTTCTCACCATATGACTCACACTCAACATTTGGTCACTTCTCTTGCCTCTTATGGTACTTCATAGATTGTAGTGGGTGACTCTACATAGCTTTCTATCTTGGGTTCAAGTTCTGTCACTTTGGATGGGGGTACTCTACAAGATGTTCTGGTTGTTCCTGACATCTCTACAAACCTCTTGTCCATTTATCAGATTTTCCATTTTGGCTCTAGTAAGACAGTTGAGTTCTCACCACATCATGTGGTTATTCGGGACCTCCATGACTTTGATTTGATTGTGGCTACTGGGTATGTTGATACTGCATCTCATCTTTATAGATTTTATGGATTTGAGCCTTCTACGGGTACAAGTTCATCTCTTATAGCACATGTAGATTCTATGAGTAAGCTTTGGCATGAGCATTTGGGCCATGTCAATTATAGATATCTTTAGCACTTGGTCTTGGTCTTCCCCCGATTTCCTACACCGATGGTGTTTGTCATGGTTGTGTGCTTGGAAAGCATCACAAGGATCCCTTTCTGAAGGGAAGCGCCACTCGTGCTTTGGCACCTTTGGATTTGATTCATAGTGACCTCATGTCATTTCCCACTCCTTTTTTTGGGGCCAAGTATGTACTCACATTCATTGATGACTTCTCCAGACGCACATGGGTGTACTTTCTTATGTACAAGTCTAATGTCTTTGATTCCTTTCGAATCTTCAAGACATTTGTAGAAAAGCAGTCTGGCCTTTCTATTCAGTGGATACATACAAATAATGGGGGGAGTATGTGAATCAGGCTTTCAGAGATTTTTGCACTGAGCATGGTTTGCAGCATCAGTTTACTATTCCCTACACCCCTCAGCAGAATAGTGTCGCTAAGAGAAAGAATAGGACTTTACGGGAAATGGTGAATTGTATGATTCAGTCCAAGTCCATGGATCCATCTTTTTGGGCTAGGGTAGTTAATTGTGCCAATTATATTTAGAATCGGATGCCTCACAAGGTGATTCGACATATGACTCCTGAGGAGGCTTGGTCTCATGACAAGCCTGATGTTTCATCATTTCGAGTATTTGGTAGTGAGGCATGGGCCTTTATTCCTGATACTCAGAGGAGAGCCATGGAGCGGAAGAGTTGACCCCTTATTTTTGTCGGCTACTATGAAGATGTTAAGGCATACAGGTTATTTGATCCTAATTCCAGAGAGGTCCTGTTTCGACAGGATGTCCAGTTTGATGAGCGCCTTCCCACAATGGATACCCTATCTCCAGTGTCTACTTCACTACCTACTCCTCACACTATAGCTCTTCAGGGTTATGTTGAGGATGATTCTAATGAGGATGTTGATGATCCCCCATCTCCACCTCCACTTGCTCCACCTTAGATGCTCAAATGGGCTCGCTTTACTATTGAGGCAGCAGGATCTATCGCAGGTGATCCTTTAGACACTCGTCGCACCCGTTCTCATATTGTGGGTTCTAGTCTTTTGAGTCATGCTCTTTATGAGGATCCTCAGAAGTTTTCAGAGGCAACAGGTCACCCTGAGTGGGATAGTGCTATGGAGGAGGATTATTCTTCTTTGATGAGGAATAGTACTTGGGATCTTTGTCCTCTTTTTAAGGGCAAAAAGATGGTTCGATGCCGATGGTTGTATCGCACCAAGTATGCTGCTGATGGTTCTATTGATAAGTACAAAGTACATCTTGTTGTGAAGGGTTTATCATAGGTTGAGGGTATTGATTACTCTGAGACCTTTGCCCCTGTCGCCAAGATGAATTCTATTCGCTTCGTACTATCCCTTGCAGCTTCTAGGGTCTGGTCCATTTATCAGATGGATGTGAAGAGCGCATTCTTGCAAGGTGACCTACAGGAGGAGATCTATATGGAGCAGCCTCATGGATTTGTTCAGGGTGCTTCTTTGGTTTGCAAACTTCGGCGTTCATTAGATGGTCTCAAACAGGCCCCTCAAGCTTGGTATGAGAAGATGGACTCTTTTTTGCTCTCCACTGGTTTCACACGCTGTCATTCTGATCCTATAGTCTATATTCAGAATCTTGAGGTTGAGATCCTGATTCTTGAGCTATATGTTGATGATCTCCTCATCATAGGTAGCTCATCCTCTATGATTCAACATGCTCAGCGAGCCTTGATGGAGCAGTTTGAGATGACAGATCTCGGTCTTCTGCATTATTTTCTTGGTCTTCAGGTGATTTAGTCCTCTGATGGGATATCCATTCACCAGCAGAAGTATGCTCTTGATATGCTTCAGCACTTTGGCATGCTTGATTGCAAGCCTTCCCCCACATCTTTTTATTCAAGGGTTGTTTTGACTACTACTTGCCCCACTCCTTCAGTCGATTCTACACTTTATAGGTAGTTGGTTGGCAGTTTGTTATACCTGACTCACACTTGTCCTGATCTTTCCTTTGTGGTTGGCCTTGTCTCTCGTTTCTCCCATGATCCTCATGAGAGTCACTAGAAAGCTACCAAATGTATTTTGAGGTACATTCAGGGCACCCTTTCTTATGGCATTCACTACACTTCAGGGGATCCTCACATTGTTGACTACACTGACTCAAATTGGGCTGGTGATGTCAATGATCGAAAGTATACTTCTGGCTTTGTTTTCTATCTTGGCTCTGGTCCTATCACATGGTCTTGCAAGAAGCAAACTGCTCATGCATTATCATCTACAGAGGCTGAGTACTACGCTGTTGTGCTCGCTAGTTAGGAGATCTTATGGCTTCGACAGTTGATGACTGAGTTTGGTTTTCCTCCTGATAGTCCCACTATTCTTTGGCGTGACAATCAGAGTGCTATACACATTTCTCGCAACCCGGTGGAGCATTAGCGGATGAAGCACATTGAGCTTCATATGCATTTCATCAGACAGTTGATTCAGGATGGTTCTCTCATCTTGGAGTATATTCCCACTGCCGAGTAGGTTGTTGACATCTTCATGAAGCCTTTTGCCTCACCGCACTATCTTCAGTTGCGCTCTATGCTTGGGGTGAAGGAAGTTGTCCTTGGGGGGTCTTCTTGAGGCCTTCCTTCCTTCATGTTTCTTTTAGCATGTTCTTCTATCTCTTTTTGGAGAGGAGTTTTTCCCATTGGTTTTTCTCTTTTTTCTCCATTTCATAGAGATTTCCTTGTACTTGGGTACCTTATCTGGCCTTGTTGTCGAGACCCATTGTTCTTTGCTTTCTGTAGCTTCTTCTAGGTTTTACCTTCTCCCTAAGTCTACCTTAAGGGGGGGTGTTAGAGTAATTGGTTTTACTTGATTAATCAAACAATATCTGGTTAATTAATTAAGTTACCTTTTATCTCTTTTTCACTTAAGCTAACTTTAGGTGCATAATAATTAATTATTATGTGCAATCCTAGGGTTTCCTTTTTTTTAGATTTGTTAGCTATAAGGTTGTAATCTTTTCTTTGTAAATCAACTCTTTTATATTTTGGCAATATTGAGCATATTTTGGTTGTGTTGTTTCTTTTTATCTCCCTTGTAACAGGTTTGAGCTTTCAAAATTCTTTGTGTTCCTTCAATAAGTAACAATGAAGTTATAAAGGTAAAAAGAAGTGAAGTTGTAGCAAAGCTTGGTTCAATAAAGGACATTGAAACAATGAAAAGTTTGGGGCAGCAATTTGACGAAGAAAACATAGAAAGGAAGACAAATGAGAAAATAGAAGGAGCAACAACAAATGAAGAAGATAACTTACTAGTCCAAATTTTAGCACTTGAAAAGGAGTGGATAGATTTGATAGCAAATGAAACAAGAGTTGCACTTGAAAAAGAGGTAAAGTTTCAATTTTTAGAGTTATTTGATGATAAAAATGAAATTGATCCACATGAGAATAACATGGCTAATATGAATAGATCTATGAGAATAATAAAATGGATGATACAATAGTAGGGAAAGGAGAAAATAAAGGTATTTGATTATTTTGCAAAATTTAGTGATGTTGATGTCAAAGTTGATTTGTATTGTGATGAAATGGTGAAAGAAAGAGAAATAGGAAAGATGATTAGGAACAGAAATAACATGTTTCAAGCTGAAAATCATCAAGGAATAATTAATTTTATTGACATAGAAGAAGAGGATGAAGGAAGAAAAGGTGAGGAAGAAATGCAGATGCAAGTCATTGATTTCTATGAATTTTTTAATGTCGATTTGTATACAAGTGTTGAGAATGATAAAATGGAATGGAAATATGAAATATGGTGTAGTCAAATAAATTTAATGAGAGGAAGAAAAAGAGGAAGGATGAAGGAAGGACGAGATATGAATATTTACAGTAAGGTGAAAAAGAAGAAATGGGTTTCAATAAAGAAGAAAGATGGTTGAAGAACACAAGATTTTCAAATGTTCATGAGTTTAAACTCACAAAACATTTCTTCTTACCCTAGGTGTTTGATGCAGGAGCATCCAGGTGCACAAGCTATCCTGCACAACCAAAAAAAAGTCTTATTTAATTTTGTCTTTTTCAATTATGGGTTTGTTTTTATCTTGTAGGCATGAATTAACTCTCCTTCAGCAACCTTGAAAAGGCCCCTTCTTTCTACACTTTGTTTGGCTCCAAATTCAGATGAAATGTGAAGGAATTTGGTGTAATTTCACATTACATAGATAAATGTTTATTATTATTATTATTATTATTATTGTAATCAAGGGATTTCTTTTTAGGTTTGATTAGTAAGTTGTTAGCAGCAAACAATAAATAATAAATGAAACCCAAAGATCTTACGAAACACAAAGGAAGTAAATGAAATAACAATTATACCTGATTGTTGATACCTCCATGATTCCCTTTTGTAATACCTTCTTACTTGCTGGATAATGTTTCCCTCAGATTCGTCGTTCGAGCAATCTAAAAATGCCTAAGTCCTACAACAAGCCTTGAAGGATTTGATATGTCTAAATGCCTATGCCTATTGCCTATATCAATGCCTAAAACAAATGCCAAAAGTGATCAAATGACTATAATAAATGCTATAATAAATCTAAGAATGCAAATTACTAAATATATAGAATGTCTATAATGCCTATGCAAAACGTCAGCATGTGTGTGTGTAATCGAAAAGTGAGAAGAAGATGGAATTTTATAGAAAATGCCATTTCGAATGGATGGGCGAGATTAATTGATGATGAGAACCTAAAATGAGAGGTCTAGATTAAATCTGAGAATCCCTAATTAGGGTTAGGGCAAAATTCTTAATCGAACGGTCAGAATAATGTTTCGGATCTACGGTGGAAAATAAATGAGACAAATTAATCAGAAAATAAAGATTTTTGAAAAATCAAGAAGATAAGATTGCCTGATTTGTGAGATTCAAAAAATCAAGAAGATAAGATTTGGACTGAAGATCAGATTTGGAAAATCAAGAATCTACCCGATTACTTGATTTTTGGAAGATTAATTGCCAATTTGAATTAAATTAATTCAAATTATGGACTTTATGAGATAATAAATAATCTTTTTTAGATTATTTATCAAAATGGACTGACGATCAAGATTGAGATGACATTTTAAATAATTTAATTTATTTAAAATGAGAGGAATATTAAAATGGCAATTAAATAATTAAATTTAATTATTTAATTTAAAAGATAAGATTAATTAATTAAATAAATTAATCAATTTATTTAATTAAGAGGATTAGTGACATATTAAATAAATGAATGTAATTCATTTACTTAATAATCAGGAAGAATTAAATGTAGAAAGGGAAATTAAATAAATTAAGAAATTTATTTAATTAAAGGAAGATTTAGACAGTTAATGACGTATTTAATAAATAAATAAAATTTATTTATTTAATAATCATGAAGAATAAATGACATGAATTAATTAAATAATTATGAATTATTTAATCAATGGTCGAATGTGGACCAAGGACATAATTAAATGTCATAATTATGCTAGGACGAAAGTGGTAAAAATGAAGCTTGCAGGCCTACGTCATTTTTAGGTGTCTACATTTTGCCCCTCTTTATGATAATGTCGCTTGTCGTGTTGTGACAAAGAAAAATAAGTCAAGAATATGCCCCAGCGAAGGTACGGAGTATCATTGCCCCCTCGGGAAATTTTCAAATTTTGGGTCAGCAACAGAAAAATTTGCAAAGGGTCCCGATAAATCAATTTGATGACCAGAAAAACAATGGTGCAGTCAGTTTCGGATTCTGACATGTTTAAAGCAACTTACGAGGAAGTCAAAGGTGTTCAAATGAGCCTCCAGTATTAACCTTGTTTGAAAAATGTCATTTTGACCTTATAATTAGGTTGACAAAGGGGTTAAATTCAATTCACTTTTACTATTTACCTTGCAAAATTTGAGAGCTCAGAGCGAAAGGCACAGTAGTGAGGATGGTTATTCCAGTGTCAGAGCACCGCGGGGAGATCGTGAGGACCTTCAGACGGCCAGAGGGCTCAGAGCCGGCGGTATGTACCCTTAACTTTGTCATTTTATCATTTTGCGTGTCATTTGATGCTTTCTAGGATAGTCAACATTTGCACCACAACGCATATGTGTTCGCGTAAGCCGCAATTGCCTTCGCATTCGACGCATTTGGTACGTCACGACGCAAGTGCAAGACCAAACTCGTTGCACCGGTGATTTGCGCCGCATTTGACAATTTGTGTAACACAAGTGACTAATCGAATCGCATATGACCTCTGGAATACCGCAATCGTCATTTTGTGACACAATCGCTGTGTTGAATGTCGCAATTCCCAAATCGTGTCGCATTCGCCATGTTGCGACGCATTCGCAAAATTTCGTGACGCAAATGTTATATCGAGACGCAATTGACATATTGAGATGCATTTGATGTTTTGAATGACGCAGTTGTCTTTTCGCGACGTAATTGCTTGGTTGCGACGCACTTGCCTGTTTCTTTAATAAAACTTGTTTTGATGTTTGCGTGACCTTAGTTGCTTTTCATGATGTTGACAGTTGTCCAAAAAGTGTTGATACATTGCTTGTCTTTTTGCAGAGGCAGCTTGCCCCTATTTATATGAGAGAGAGTAGACCGACCACCTTTCGATTCGCCGATCAGTTGGGCCCGCGAGAGCGGCAACGATTGATGTGTTTGGGTTTATTCTATGCGGCATTCATGCCTGCCATTCAGGCGAACAGGGGTCTGTTGACTGCACTGTGCGAGCGATGGCATTCTAAGACCTGTTCCTTCCACCTGCCGACAGGTGAGGCCACCTTTACCTTGGAGGGCGTCTATCGGATTCTCCGAGTACCTATTCGAGGGGAGCGGATCGTCTATGATTCGCAACATGGTGATCAGACCTTCTGTGCCTATTACCGAGATCAGGGTGCTAGGCTGGGCATTCAGGGCTATGAGATCCGATGGGAGTTCATGGCGGAGCACTACGAGCGCTTTAATGCATTCTTAGCGACTATGATTGTAGGCATCTTGATTCCTGACCAGCGAGGACATGGATTTCTAATTGGTTGGGGGGATGTCCTGGTTGGCATGAGACGGGACAGGACAGTTTATGCGTTGGGTCCCTATTTGCTAGGGATACTTTACCATCAGCTTCATGATGTCGCATATAAGAGAGGAGAGAGTATCTCCTGTGGGACCACTTTGATGATGATCTAGGCGTGGGAGCACATTGCCATTTTTTGCCCTCTCATTTAGAGACCACAGTTGGTCGAGGGGATGCCCTACGCTTATTATTACGCCAGTGCACTATAACAGACCCATATGGGTGAGACAAGGTGGTGGCGGCATAGGATCGACACTATGGTGACATTCATCTAGAGGCCATACAGAGATTGTGAGGCATGGGACGATGAGGATGAGCACCTGAGTTTCTGCAAATAGTATAGATATCTTATTGGTAGGATAGTGCAGACATCTTTGATTATCGAGCTGTACCTCCCATAACGTGTCCTTCGGTAGTTTGGGGAGCAGTAGGATGTACCTGTGGGGACAGCAGAGTACGCACGATCGTCTAGGGAGTACGCGTGGGGGCCAGCTATTCCTATGGCATTTGCAGAGCAATAGATAGATAGGTTAGTAGCACAGGCCTGGGGTTGGAGGGGAGGAGCAGCGGATCCTGGTACGATGTCGGCTTATGACTTATGGTGGCAGGCACGCAGACTAGTGCCATTGACAGATCCTGACGAACTAGCACTAGTAGACAGACGCTCAGTTATTTCACGGGTGCCATGAGCTAGGCGAGGTGGCAGAGGCAGAGATGGAAGCAGAGGGAGAGGTTGAGGCAGGGACAGAGATGGAGGGAGGGGTGGGGATGATGGACGAGATGGAGGCAGGGGTGGAGACAGAGGCAGGGGCAGAGACAGAGGCAGAGATGGAGATGGTGGCAGAGGTGGAGCCAGAGGTGGGGATGATGGCAGAGACGGTTGGAGGCAGAGGCGAGACGGCTAGGGATAGGGCCATAGGGTGCGACAATGCATGGTGAGGGTAGCACTAGACGCTATCCCCAAGGTTGGTGAGGAGGGTGAGGGTGAGGAGCAACCCAGACAGGAGGGAGATGTGGCAGTGGGAGGGCAAGAGGAGGGGCTAGCGGTGGGAGGACAGGAGGAGGAGGTGGAGGTGAGGGGGCAGGAGGAGGAGACAGAGGTGAGGGGACCAGAGGTGGAGGCAGAGGTGGGAGGTCAGGATGAGGAGGTGGAGGTGGCGGGACAAGAGGAGGAAGTGGAGGTGGCAGGACAGGAGGAGGAGGCCGATGACGATGATGAGGAGGACAATTCCATAGATGAGGCCGAGAGACTCCTCTGATGGTAGATGGTGGAGGGGGAGGAGGAGATACCATCCACTTTAGGGTTGCCACCAGATGCCACAGCAAATCAGAGGGTGTTAGACCTTCAGCAGAGATTAGATGCCAACTTGGCATAGGTTAGGTCATTACAGTCAGCACTGGAGGTAGCCCGTGTAGAGCTAGATCAGGCGGTGATCCGCCAGCAGGATGCGGCCCGGTGGTGTACAGAGTTTGCAGCCTTATGCACAGAACCTATGGGAGACATGGCTCGGGAGCTTGCCAGGGTGAGCACCAGATTAGGGCAGTACAAGACCCTATATGAGCAGGCAATGCCACCAAAGCGACGGGATCCTACCTTATCTCAATCACAGTCGAGGACAGGCAGTGGCAATGGTACCAGGAGTCACACTAGTGTTGGAGGGTCTACCTCGACAGGGCACACTTCAGGGCATCGGTCACATCATTCTCGCAGGCACACTCTAAGTCACCACTCAGGGCATAGTCATGGGTCGACTGGTTCAATGCAGAGGTCAGGACAGGTACAACCACCAGTGGTTGATCCCTCTACTTCTCAGAGTCCGGTTGCAATGACTTTATAGGTGTTTTATACTGTTGAGATGACGCCTACTTTCTCAGTTCCGACAGTGGCACAGGCAGAGGCTGCTACAGGACCACCTATTGCTTCAGAGCCAGTTTCAGAGTCACAGCTGCCCCATTCTTCACCTCGAGGGGGTGATGAGAGCCTACCCTAGGGGTATATGTATTATGACACACTATGTATATTATTTGAGCCTACGAGCTCCATTTTTGGGATATCCGTTGACTCTATCCTATGACATTGTACCTTTTTGAGATTATACTATATGATGATGTAGTTTTGATGTGGCCTGCATGTGTTATGTCATGCTCTTTGATTTATGTATTATGACATGTATGATGTATGATGCTTAATTTATAATGTCATGTATGTCTTATGATGCCTATTTGTGATTTTGATGCCATGATGATGCAATGCTTATTTATATAATTATGTTAATGATGTGCATGATGTATTTAGTAAAAGATGCAATGCTGATGATTATGTTAATGCAATTTTTGTGATTATGTATATGATTTAATGCCATGGATGATGTATGTATGGATCTAATGCAATGTATATGATGTAATGCCATGGATGATGTATGCACTTATGTTTTTGGATGTCATAGGATATCATCGCGGGATGGACAAGAGAAGATGACGAGACTGACGATCAGACCAAAGAGGAGAAGACATGAGACCTATGAAAATGCATGTTAATTCCTAGACCAAATCCTTCAAAGCTTTACCATAAGACATTAGTACTTATTTCTTTTAATCATCATTGGGCAGACTATTGTAATGGCCAAGAAACACCATGATATGACATAGATCAAGGTGTGCAAGGTCGTACCATTACATAAGACAAACAGTCATAGACAAGGATGATCATGACTCATACTAGGAGCATGCTTGCCCCAATCTTTTTGTCATAATCAACCACAAGCAGAAAGAGACAAGGACAAATCATGAAACGTCGTTGCTTCTCTAAATCTTGTTTCCAGGACATCCTTGAGAAACTAGTGACATGATTTCCAAAATACAAAAATAAAATCCCTACCATGATATGTCGTTGCTTTTCTAAATCCTAGAATCAGGACCTTGCTGAGAAGCTAGTAGTCATGCGTGTCATTTGTCATGCTACATCGTTGTTTCTCTAAATCCTGCTTAGTGGGATCTCGCTGAAAAACTAATAACATGATAAAAGATCAAAAGACAATTGTCAAGTGTTTGCCAAGTGCGTCTAGATATCCATTGTTCTGATGTCGAGATGTCTGGTTTAACAATGTCGAGATGTCAAAATGTTTAAAGTTTTGATGACCTTGGAAAATGTCAAGAATTGGTGAATTTAGGAAGGACACGTCCTGAATAATGCCGATGACAAGAGGATTTGATCCCTAATGGTCGTAAAGGGTCCCTTGAAATAATGATGATGCCTAGGAAGGACACATCCTAAGGCATAAATGACAAAGTTTGTTCTCCAGAAGGGCACATCTGAAGAATACTGATGTCATGAAGAGTGCTCTTTTAGATGTCAAGAAGATCACTCAAAAATGAAGAATGACGATGAAGATGCCTAGGAAGGACACATCCTAAGGTGTAAATGACAGAGGTTATCGTTCAGAAGGACTCATCTGAAGACCAACCGAAATTTGACAGTTTGACCGATTTATGATGATTTGACTTGCTTTGATCGAGTTTGACTTGTGTTTGACTATATGTCGATATTGTCATGATGACATGAGTGATGTGTTGATGAGATTGCCATGCTGAAATAAATGATTGTCATGATTTGCTTTGTTTGAGAAGTTTTTCCCTGTAGAAAATGCTTGAAGACTTTTGACGTAGTGTCCTGAACCCTAATGGACTGACCTAGTGCGGCCTCGGGGGCTCATCGATAGATGGCCTTGCCTACGTCATACAATCAGAGACCTCGTAGGTCGAAACGACCAATGACTTTGCCTTGATGATTAAAGATTGTGCCATGGTTTTATTTTGACAAACTTAAAGGGACTGACCTAATGTCTCAGGGACTCAAGTATGAGTCTTGCCTACGTAGCAAGTGCGCAGAGACAACGTAGTTCGGACAGATGACAAGGACTGATTGACTTGATTGATTTTGACAAGAGATGACACTGTGCTTGCGCCTTTCGAGCAGTCTCATGTTTTTTGTTTGTGGTTTTCTTCAGGACGTTTTATGATTTTTAGGTCTTTTCTCAAGACATTTTGCGATGTTTTTTGGTCTTTTTTCAGGACATTTTGCGATGTTTTTGTCTTTTTTTTAAGGACTTTTTGTGATGTTTTTGTCTTTTTTCAAGACCTTTTTTCCAATGTTTTTGTCTCTTTTTTTTTTTTAGGACATTTTGCTAATGTTTTTGTCTTTTTTCAGGACTTTTTGCCAATGTTTTTGTCTTTTTTCAGGACATTTTACAAATGCTTTGTCTTTTTTTTTCAGGACTTTTTGTGATGTTTTTGGTCTTTTTTTTTAGGACTTTTTGCTAATGTTTTTGTGATCATATGTGACATTCACTGTAGTTGCATGATAAACATTTTTCCCTCAATTAGGTCTAAGACTTAGCCATTTGCAAGGAATATGGATGGGATGCTGCTGACTTGGTAGACAGGCAGTCGTCAAGACTTGATGCCAATCATTTATCTACTATGACAGGTAAGGTAGGATGTGATGACAATTTGCAGAATAATGGCAGAAATACCTTTCATCCTAGGCCAAGTTAGACAAAGTGACAGTAGATGGCAGAGCAATGATTGATTACGCATGGCGCCTATTTGCCAGGTTTTCACCATGGTACTTGTCCAAAGTGCCTGTTTGCCAGGTTTTCACTTTTGAACAAATCATTTTTCTCTTTACTATTTTCTTGAATTTTTGATTTTTTTTGTGTCACCAAGACGCCTGTTTTCTAGGTTTTCATCAAGGTGACGATTTTTATCATTTTTTCAATTTTTTTGTATTTTATGGCTTTCAGCTCCATCCTCTGATGCTATGCGTAGAACTTTCAAAGGTGTAAACTATTGATGGGCTCTGTCAGCTGTTCCCCATCTGGAGTTTCCAATTGATAAGCTCCAGAACCAAAAGAAGATGTGATAATATAGGGACCTAGCCAGTTTCATTCAAATTTTCTTGGCTTTTCTCTATCAGCTTGGTTCTTGGGATTCTGCATGAGAACTAGGTCGCCAATGTCAAACTTTTTGACCATAACCTTTTTATTGTAGCTGCAACAAAGGCAGTTCTGGTATGCTTGGAGAGGATTCAGTGAGTTTTGTCTTCTTTCTTCTAGCATTTCTAGCTCATGCAAGCGTGATTGTTGGTACTCCTCTTCATTAGTTAGGCCCTTTAGGGAGACTCGTAGCGAAGGAATTTCGACCTCAATGGGTAAGATGGCCTCAGCACCAAAGACTAGGGAAAATGGGGTGGCTCCTGTAGGCGTACGAATGCTAGTTCGGTAAGCCCACAGAGCAGGGTTAATTTGTACGTGCCAGTCACAACTAGCATCATTGACAGTCTTTTTTAGAATTTTGACAATGGTTTTATTCGACGCCTTAGCTTGGATGTTTCCTTGTGGGTAGTATGGAGATGAAAAGTGATGTTGGATATGGAATCGCTCACATAACTCACATATGTCTTGGTTTTTGAACGGATGTCTGTTGTCAATGATGATGGACTGTGGAAGGCCATACCGACAAATGATGTAGTTAAGGATGAACTTCGATATTTGTTTTCCGGTAATATATGTCAATGGGATGGCTTCAATCCACTTTGTGAAATACTTAGTGGTGATAATAATGAATTTATGGCCGTTGGATGAGGTTGGATGAATCTTACCCACGAGGTTGAGTCCCCATTGAGCAAAGGGCCAAGGAGAAGTGATCGGTCAGAGTTCTTGTGCTGGAGCATGGGCCAAGTCACTGTGTATTTGACATTTGTGACAAGTCCTGACATATTCAATTGCATCTTTTTCCATTGTCAGCCAATAATACCCAAGTCTTGTTATTTTCTTAGCTAAAGTAGGACCACTCGAATGAGATCTGCATGTACCATCGTGCACTTCTCGTAAGGTCGTACATGCTTCGTCGGTGTCAAGACATCTAAGGAGGGTATCGTCGAAACTACGACGGTATAGGGTGTCACTGACAATGGCATACCTTACAGATTTCCTAATGAAGGACTTCCTTTGGTTATTGGATAGGTTTGGTGGAAGGGTTTGAGATTTTAGGTAGTCATAAATGTCCTTATACCAAGGAGAGTTGGGACCAACAAGTTCGCAAACCATTTTTGATTCTAGGATATCATATGCTGGTATCAAAAGTTGTTCTACTAAGAACTCAAATTGTGACACATTTTTAGGGATGTCCAAGAGAGAACTAATAGTAGCCATTGCGTCAACTGCCTTATTCTGTGCCCTGGGGATTTGTTCAAAAGAAATCAATTGGAATAATGTTAGGAAACTTTCCACCATCCTCTTGTAGGGAAGCAACTTCTCATCCTTTGTTTCATAGTCATCATTCACTTGGTTGATCACGAGCTGGGAATCCCCGAATACAAGCAATGTCTGAATTTTCCATTTAATTGCCAATTTGAGACCTGTGACTAGTGCTTCATATACGACAATGTTATTTGTACAAGGGAAAGCGATCCTGAATGACTTGGGAATTGAATCCCCTTGTGGTGTGATAAACAAGATTCCAGTGCCTGAGCCATGACCAGTATGAGACCCATCGAAATATAGCTTCCACGGTGCTGCCAGTTCCGCATAAAAAATGGATTCATTGGGAAAATTAGTTACCAATGGATGAGTGACTTGGATTGGTGCATCTGCTAGCTGATCTACTACTACCTGCCCTTTTATTGCCTTGCGCTCAACATATTGTATGTCATATTCACTTAGTATCATGACCCATTTTTCCAACCGGCCTGTTAATGCCGCCCAACTTAGTAGATATTTCAGTGGATCAATCTTGGTGACCAGTTGTGTCTGATGATAGAGCATATAGTGTCTTAGTTTTTGGGATGCAAAGACAACAACGAGACATGCACGTTCAATGTATGTGTAGTTCAACTCATATCCTATCAGTGTGCGGCTGATGTAATAGATTGCTCTTTCTTTTCCTTCATGATCATTTTGGGCCAGCAGTGCCCCCAGTGCTGAACTAGTAGTCGAGATGTATAGAATCAACGGCTTTCCATGAATGGGCAGCATGAGGACTAGTGTTGACAGCAGGTAATCTTTTATTTGCTGGAAGGCCTCTTGACATTTGTCTATCCATACAAAGGGGACACCTTTGCGCAACAGATACTGGAACGAATGATACTTATCTGCCAATTGGGCTATGAAACGCCGAATGGATTGTACTCTGCTATGCAGAGTTCTGAGTTCACTAATCCCTCTAGGCGGAGGCATGTCTATAATTGCTTTGACCTTTGCCAGATCTACCTCTATGCCTCTTCGAGAAACTATGTATCCCAATAGTTTACTTGATGTGACCCCAAAAACACACTTCTTAGGGTTTAATCAAACTTTGTACTCTTCCAGTCTCTTGAAAATTGTGTCAAGCACCTTCAAATGATCTTTCCTTGTTGCTGATTTGGCCAAGAGGTCATCTACATAATCCTCCATTATTTTGTGCATCATGTCATGGAAGATCGTGGTCATAGCCCTTTGATTTGTGGCACCTACATTTTTGAGACCAAAGGGCATGACGTTCCAACAATATGTACCCCATGGGCAAGTAAATGTTGTTTTGTGTTGATCCTCAGGAGCAATGCGGATTTGATTATAACCAAAGAAACCATCCATGAGTGATAGCATCTCATGTCCTGTAGTTAGGTCTACTATGATGTCAATGTTGGGCAAAGGAAAGTCATCCTTTGGACATGCTTTATTTAGATCCTGAAAGTCTGTACATACACGAATCAGCCCATTTGGCTTTGTCACCAACACTAGGTTGGAAATCCATTCAGCATAATCTATAGACCTTATGAATCCGACATCCAGTAATTTCTTTAACTCAGCTTTGACCAATAGAGCAACTTGAGGGTGCATTTTGCGCAACTTCTGCTTGACTGGTTTAGCATTGGGTAATAGTGGGACATGATGCAGAACTAGTTTGGGGTCCAATCCTGGCATGTTAGCATAGGACCATGCGAAGTTGATTTTTCGTTCTGCAAAGAATTTATGAAATTCTGGTTTCTCTTCATCAGTTAATGAGGCAGTAAAGAGGATCATCTTGGGATCCTCTGCAGTTGAAATGTTATCCTCTATTGTGTCCTCAATAAGCAAGGCTGATTTCTCCTGTTGCACGGGAGAAAGTCTAGTCCTCCATCTTTGGGTGCCTCAGAGAGGTTTTCACCTGCAGATACGTCCTTTATTTTTACTATTTTATCATCAAGAGGTGCCTTTCGGTTTTCACCTAGAGACATTTCATTTTTTACTTTATTTTTACTTTTGCGACTAGAGGACTGAACAGTCTCGCCGAAGTATGTGGTGCAGTCTAAATCAATAGTAAATCATGATTTGTGGTCCCCACTGGGTATGCCTTCTCTCAGTCCCATGAATTTTGCAATTGCCTCATCATTCTCAAATGTGTCCAGAACTGGCAGTCCTTGTTGGTCCCAATCGACTAGTTCAGGGTAAACTAAAGAAATTCCATCGTCAAGGCTAGTAAATTGTGGTGAGTATGTAGACAGCATCTAGATGGATTCAGTGATGTTGTAGATGAGGTTATCATCATCCAACTCTACATCAGACTCTATCCAATATTCTCCTTCACTAGTGTCATATTCGTTGTCAAAATAAGGAGTAAAGTTGTAGAGCCTTGGTTGTCAATGTCGTCTAATACCTCGAATAGGTTGGACTGAGGGGGTTCAGACACTGGGTGTTGTATGTCATGGGAAGTGGTAGTGAGAATTTGACTATTTGGTGCTTGTTCAATTTTGAATGTTTGCCAAAATCGTTGTTCAGAGGTCAGTTCCCCTGGTTTGACAAACAAATCATCAAGACAACATTCACTTAGGGATCGTTTGGAGCCAAATTCCCACTCATGGGAGTTTGTTTCAGTGTGGGTTTCCCTAGTAGTCTCGACACTGTCAGAAGCATGCACTCACTCATTTGAAAGGCCAAAGGTATGTCGATCATCATGGTCGAGTGATCCAAACCCTAATCCAAGATACTTCAGAATTTGAAAAGGTTCTATGGGTTCCCTTCAACCAGTTTTATTTTTTCCAAGGCCACTAGTACCATCATAGCCTTTAGCCTTCATGATGTTGTAACCTTTTCCATATCTTTGAACTGGTAATGGAGGTAATGCAACAGTATCCTTATAGATCCATCATGTGATGTCAGCAAGGTCTTCATCACTCATGTCTTCCCACTTGATAAAAACTGTGTTCAGTGGGACTTTGAAAGTTTCCTAAGGTTCCATTCTGAAACATGGCCGACCATATATCTTTGGAGGAGTGGGTATTGTAGCTATGCTGTATGTTGTATTTAGTTTAAACTCTCCACAGCTGAGGTCTTGGATTTTGAAAGTTGATTCAGTCTTAGGGCTGGTGGAAGGTGGTGGTACAGCGGAAGATATGGATGGAGTAGATGTGGAAGATGATGTGAGTGTGGAAGGGTCGATATACTTGGATGACGAGGAGCCAAGTGCTTCTTGATTAATAGGTACTCGGTTTTTGGAGATACCCCTTAAGTTGTTACAATATTGGAAAGGGTCGGGGTCTCCGTATATGGTTACTTCTGTGTTGTCAAATGGAAACTTGAGGCATTGGTGGTATGTAGACGGAACGGATTTTAATGCATGAATCCATGGACAGCCAAGTAAGATGTTATATGGTAGTTCCAAATCTAGGACCTGGCAAGTTGTGTCCACGATGACCGGTCCCACTCTGATTGGGAGAGAGATAATGCCACATGAAGAGCATTCCTTGTCATCGTATGCTTTGATCACTATGCTCTTCGTTGGGTCTACGCACACATCAGAGAACCCTAGAGCCTTAACCAATTTGAGGGAGCATATTTTCAATCCTACTCTGCCATCTACTAAAACCCATCTAACTTTGTGCTTGTGGATAAAAGTTTATGTGTAATGCATCATTGTGGTTGGTTTTATGTGATGAGTAATCTTGATTCGAGAAGGTGACGTGGTGCGGCATAGTGAGATATCCCACCATAGTTTCAAACTGATTGACATCGATATCCTTGGGGATCGACGACTCTAGGAGAGTTTTATCTAGGATTTCTTTGTGCACGGGAGAGATACGAAGTAGCTTGAGGATAGATATTTGCGTAGGAGTTTTTCCTAGCTGGTCGATGAGGTTAATTGACTTTTGGGTTTCCATTGTTGTGGGGTTGGGACAGGTTTTGGTTGTTTAGCAGATGGAGCAGGTTGTGATTACTTAGCAGATGGGCCTGGTATAGTGATTTTAGCTTGTCTAGCGGGAGGTGGACCAGCTATAGTGACCTTGCCACTTCGAGTAGTAGCATTACATTGGGGTGCTCTCTTGACCATAATGGTATTGATGTACTCATCGTCAGTCCTGACATTATTTATAATTAGTCCACTAGAATAATCGTACTTGGCTCAGGCGAAGTTAGCTTGGTTCTATGAACCTGAAGTGGAAGCATTATGAGAACCATGGTCCTGCAGTGGATTCTTGTGGATAGTATGATCTGAGTTGGAGGTGAATTGCGATCCACCTACTTCGATGGTGCAATTTTTGATAAGGTCTTGTATTATGTTTTTCAATTGTCGACAGTTAGAGGTTGTATGCCCTTTTGCTCGATGGTATTCGCAAAGTGCATTGTCATTCCACCATGCTAGTTTGAACTGTCCTGGGTCATATGGTTTTATTTCCGAAAGTATGATGACCCCATGCTGAATGCATTTCTTAAGGACTTCTTCAATGGGTTCACCCAAATGGGTATATGTGCAACCCCTAGGAAATTGTCTCATCTGATGATATTGTCCTTGACTATTTTGACCACTTTGGTTGTTTGAAGAAGTATTGGGAGGAGGTGTCAATGTTGTTGTTGGTCTATTTTGTTGTTGAACCCCTTTCAGATCCAATACAGGACCTACAGTGTTTGTAGTCTTGGCGTCAACAACACCATTGTTTGTAACGTGTTTATTTTTAACCCAATATTTGTTTTTGTCGGCGGGTGGATTGACGTTTGTGTTTTTGGAACCATATCTTAGTTCTCCCTTTGCGATTAGGGCTTTCTCTATCTAGACCCCTTTTTCAACTAATTCTGTGAAGTTTGTGCAACAATGTATTTGCAATACAAATTTTAGGGGCCCTAGAAGTGTTTGGATGAACATGTCAACTTTTTCTCTTTCGAGGATGTCAATGTGACATCGACTAGCAAGGCTTCTCCATTTTTGAAAGAATAGGATAAATGTCTCACCCAAATCTTCTTGCGTGAGATTGCACAAGCTAGTGATAGAGGTGTCCATGTCAATGTTGTACACGTAATTTCTTATGAATTTTCATTTAAGCTCATCCCATGTCTGGATATCCTTTTGCATTGAAAACCATTCAAGGGCTTGACCCGCCAGACTTTTAGAAAAAAAGTCACATCAAGTATGTTTGTTCATAGGCGATGTCCATACAATTGGTTGCGAATTTGCGAACATGTTCAATGGGATTTGTCTTGCCTCTATATTTTGTGAATTTAGGTGACACATATCCTGGTGGAAATGGAGGCATGCATAAGTTCGTGTCGAATGGGTATACATCCAGGTCATATGATATTTCTGATTTCCTGCCTAAAATGTACATGTTTTGGATAGTTTTCTCCATATCCCTCATTCTTGGTTTGAGTTCATCTATGGTAGGGTCATTTATGTTTCCGTGTGTTGGATTTACTGGTACACCATGTGTTCCTGTTTGTTGTGTGTGAATATTAGTGTATTGCGGCGATATGGATTGTTGTGGTCTATATGATGTGTGCGGATTGACATGTTGTTGGTATTGGAAGTTATGATTGGGTGGATGTTGATGAGTATGAATGTTGGATGAGTATGTTGGGATGTGTCCCCCAGCCATGTGTGTCATTATTTGGGGGTTGTTGTGACTATGAATGTTATGGTGTGTCAATGATGTCATGGGTTGTGTTACTTGACTGCTTTGTGTGAATTGTTGATTTTGTACAAGGGGAACATTTGTGTTTGTACCTTGGGAGGCAATGACATTTGACTGTGTTGTCGTGTTAACGTTTTGTTGTTGTCCTTGGATAAATATACATCTTGTGCCTCCTCCCAAAGAATTTTGTGAAGTACCACTGAGCGGATATGTCAAAGTTGTGCTCATGGTAGTAAATGGAGCTATCAAGGGGGGATTTTGGTGACTTGATGATGCCCCCGTGGTATTGACTATCGTGGTAAAAAGAGGATTGGAATAATTTTCCCATATTGTTGAGGAGCCAAGAGTGGTTCCATCTGATTGGGGTAGTGTCGTGGATGTTGTGGGCATTGTGGATGAATGTAATCCTCCAATAGATGTAGTATTTATTGTGTTGGAAATGTTTGGGATGTTGGATGTAGCATGCACTGTCGTTGTGGTGTCAAAGGAAGTCTTGCTCGTAGTGTTTGGAGTTTGACCACTATGTGATATGTTATGTGTGTTGTTATTATTAGGGTCAAGAGGTGTCAAGTTTTACGTGCTAGCGTCAAATCCTTGTGGTAACTTAGCTCCTTCACTCAAGAGCATAGCTAAGAATCTGTCTATGTCTTGACGGACCATTGCTTCAACAAGCTAACAGGCCTCTGGGTCTTGTGTCAATTCCTTTATGTTTTCCTGAAGTAGTTGGCCATTTTCATCCTTTTGCAAGAATTGTTCGAATATACTGTTTGATGTGGATTGCGGTGTTATTGGAGGTTGATTGTCTAAATTGGAAAATGGATCATAAAGGGTCCAATTTGGGTCATGTGGAGGATTGTGGACAGTAAACGGGGGGTCTTGCCAAAAGTTTTCCATTTGTCTCTTTTGTTTTTGAAGTCTAGTTTCAACCATAAATGAGATTGCTCAACGGGAATGACAGCTAAATGCAAGTATGAGACTACGTGAAGTCTAAGTTCAAGATGACAACTAGAATGACTAATGTTTTTGGTTTTTCATGAATAGGATATGCAATGTGTATGCAATGTAACAGAAGGTTATCTAAGCACCTCTAAGCTTGAACTTTGTTTTCGATTTTGACTGCTAAAGGACTTTGTTGGAAGTGACAAGTTGACAAGGTCTAAATGACTAGTGAGTTTTCCCAACTAGACTTTTGAGTTGGAAAAAAATCTCACAAAAGAGGCCAATGACTAAAAAGGAGGTTTGATGACTTAGTCCAAGAGGGTCTAATTTCAAAAACAATGACTTTGCAAAGTGTGCTTAAGATTTTCCTAATCCTAAGTATGCAAAATTTGAACCTAGGGACAATGTAATGTTGAATATATGCAACTAAAAGGAATGAGGTATGAAACCTATGGTGACTAATGCAAACTAATGGTCAAGACTTTGAGCAATTTCAAGTTTGGGGTCTGATAGAATCTCCCTAGAAACAATGGTTGACAAATGGTTGACAATTTGAAGATCTCAGGTTTCAACTGTAAAGTTTAAAATTTTGATAGGCAAATGTGTCATTTGAAGCTGCAAATGCGGTTCAGTTTTTCAATTGCAATTTTTGGACTGTCAAATGCGAGTTGATTTAGCATATGCGGATTTTTAGTGTTCAAGTGCGTCGTGACGCCTACAAATGTGGTGTTCTAAGTTTCAAAGCCAATTTAACAGAGCAGTTGTGTTGCAGATAATCACTTGCGGTTCGATAGATATGACAGTTTTGTTTCGACGTGATTTTCTCGTTGTTTTGATGGAAATTTTGATCTGTTTGGTGAATGTTTTGTTTCGAACTATGGTAAAACTAGAAAACACTTGACAAACACATCATTTTAAGAGTGACCAAACACACATCAAAACATTCACATCAATGGTGGAAAGTAAATATTATAGACCACCCCTTAAACCCATCAATAATTTCCACCCTTGGGCCCCTACTTTTCCATGAGAATTTTTTTTAGATTGGATGGATTTTCCATCATAATTAATGCATTTCCCTATTATTTTTTCAAGATTCACCAAAATTTTCTACAAACTTTTAGTAATGTAAAAAAATCACCAATAAAATTAATATTTTTTTCAAAAAAAAGGAAATATTCTCCAACATAAATTAATTAGTTTTCCTAAAAAAATGAAAGATTTTCCAAGATTTTATATCTTTTTCTAAAGGGGGTTTCTTAAATTAATCACTCTACCAAGGTGAACCCCCATTCACCAGCAACAAAACATTTTTCCCTCTTGATTTTTGTTTGTAGATTTAGTTTGAAGATCTCTTGAAGAGAAAAATTGAAGAACTTGTCAAAGTTGCATTTGTTGTCATCAATGTTGTAATTTCACAAAAAATCACCTACAGGATTTATTTCCAATTGTCCAACTATGAAAATTTGGAATCTAGGAGTGCAGACATAGGAGAAGAGAACCTAGAAACCATTTTTATAGAGCTCTAGCTAGGACCCATTCACCATAGGGTGAATGAGTCCTTAGTTAGCTTCAAAAAAGCACTTTTGGTGACTGGTAAACATCATTTTCCATCTCTCAAATCTATAATTTGATTTTTGGTTCCATCAGTATTGAGCTTAATCTTCAAGATCCAATTTGTAGGTTGCATCTTGGAGTTAGTTTTCTATTTTTAATCTTTCTCCCCAAAGTGTTGTTTAATTAGGACCCTTGTCCTTGCAAAAAAAGGAAATTTGTAGATTCACACTTTGACATGACTTGCCTCAAGTTTGATAGTCATTTCATTGTGTGGATCTCATTTCCTAATGAAATAGAGTGAGAAATAGGTCCTAATTAGGTTCATCAACCCCATTTTCATAATTCTTCTTCACCTATTTTTTTCACCTTATTTCATTTTGTTGAACTTGACCTTTTGAGCATTATAATTTTATGATTTTAGATTCCACTTTCATCCTAAAATTAGATCTTGCATTAATTTTCATTGCATTGCATTGAATTGAGTTTCATTTAGGGTTGCTTTGTTGAATATGACAACTAAGAGGGGGGTGAATCAGTTGTCACAAATTTTAACCTTTAAATCAATCACCAAAACTAATACATGGAATTGCTTAAATGATTAATCATCAAAACATCAATGCAATAACTCAAATCCAACACATAAACATAGTAACACTAGATTTACTTAGAAAACCCATTAAGGGAAAAACCACGATGAGGATTAACTCACACTATAGAGAATATCAAAACTGAATACAAAAGGCTTACTACCTGAAACAAGGCTCACTGCCTAAAATAAGAACTCACTATCCACAGGGATACAACCCAAAGGGATCACTACCACAAAGATACAAAGAAGACAAAGAAGACTTGCTATTTAAGAGAGAATACAATCTCAATGCAACAAAGGATTCCACCACAGTTACTTGATCAACTTGCATGAATGATAGAGTTATCATTTTTCTCGCTGCATTGGGAAAACCAGTATTAAGCTTTGTACTGATCTCCCACACACAACTCACACAAACTTTCCGAATAGCATCAATGTCATGTCTACTCTTTCACTTATCTTCCTTCTTTTCTTATGTATGATTTTCATCACTAGCTCATCATGTATATATACTATCTCCAACCTTAAAAAAGATACAAAGTTGGCCATCCAGCTTCAAATTTGAATTAGGTCAGTGCCAAACATCCTAGGGTGGAATTAGAATGAGGGTGAACCAAACACGCTTCACCGGGACCCAAAAGTAGATCCAACATGCTTCATTAACTTCAAAGATAGTGCTCAACACACGGTCGGCCAAACCAATGTAAAAAACATAGAACAATTAAGCTCAAAACTTCCAGAAACCAAAAATATCTTCAATGAAATCAAAACATCTTAACTCTAGAACCACAAGTCAAAATACTTCAATAAAGAGAAATTTGGACCAGCAACCTTCTTCTGGACTTCAACTAGAACATAGAGAACCATAGTTCACAATTGGTGAACACAACTTGAACTTCACAACAAACCATCAGCCAAACATCTGGATATAACAACCTTCAACAATCATGACCAACATATTTGAACCGCAATAAAATAGGGGAAAATACCAAAGCAACATCTGAATACCTACAATCTTCCTTTAATACATTTTTTCTCAATATCCTCAACATATATAGCCAATCAACAACTAGTAGATAACCAACTGACTAGTTGACATCAATGAAAACACCTGCATTCCTTTCTCTATTCTTGCAACAATCTCCACCTTTGTCATTGATGACAACACATGATGTGAAAAACCATCAAATACACCATACCAGATCTGAATATACTTCTCACGATTTTTATTTTTGTTTCTCCCCTTCAAAAGATCATCTTCTTCATTACCTACTTTCTCTCATTAGCTTTTTCTCCTTTTCACATGCTTTCTCTACCCCTTTGACATCAATGGAAAAGGAAAAGGATGTGTTAATTGAATCTTCCTTTGACATGAAAACAGAATACTCACAAAGATAACACTTGAAAAATCCCTGCTCCCCCTAAGGGGTAGCTACCAAAACATCAATCCAAAAAGATAGAACAATGAATCCACCAGACTAATGCACCTCCAAATGGATCTTAGTTTATGAAAGGAGGGGAAATAACACCTAACTTCTCCCAGAGATACTCAAAAGTATCTTTAGGAAGAGTCTTCATAAATATATCTACAATCTGCTCCTTTGTTAGAACATACTCAAGCTCAACTTCATTCTCCATGACCTTCTCTCTCAAGAAATGATATCTAATAGATATATGCTTTGTCCTCAAGTGTATCACAGGATTCTTCAAAATGTTAATTGCACATGTATTATCACAAAAGATAGAAATGGGATCATCATATAGTGCTGTGATATCTTTCAATGTTTGTTTCATCCATAAAAATTTTGTACAACAAGATGTAGCAGCAATATATTTAGCTTCAACAGTAGTCAAAGAGACTAAATCTTGCTTCTTGCTCAACCATGCCACCAATCTGCATCCAAGAAAGAATGCATTGCCACTTGTACTCTTTATGTCATCTACACATCCAACCCAATCTGTATCTGTATATGCACTAAGTGTAAATTCAGTATCCTGAGGATACCACAATCCATAATCTGGAGTTCCATTCAGATATTTGAATATTCTTTTAACTGCAGCAAAATGTGTTTCCTTAAGATCTTCATGAAATATAGCCACAAGATAGATCGCATGCACAATATTTGTCTACTAGTAGTCAAATACAGTAATCCACCAATCATAGATCTATACTTTCTCTTATTAGCCTTAGGTGAATCAACATCTTTACCCAATTTTCAACCAGTCACCATAGGAGTACTTATCGATTTGTAACCATCCATCCCAAATTTCTTCAACATGTCTCTTTTACATACTTAGACTGTGAAATGAAAATTTCTTTCTCTGTTTGATTAATCTACAGCCCAAGAAAGAAATTCATCTCCTGAAACATAGACATTTCAAATTCTTTTTTCATCTCTTTTGCAAACATCTTGCACATCTTTTCATTTCCTCCAAGATAATGTCATCAACATATACAACTACAATCAAGACTTTTTCATTTTCAATCTTAAAGTACAAATTACTATTTGTTGTACCTTTGTTAAATCCTCGAGGAGCTTGCTTTAGTCCATATAAATATTTCTTCAACCTGCACACCATATCTGGTTGATCTATTAACTAAAATCCTTCTGGGTGTTCCATGTAAACTTCTTCTTCCAGCTCACCATTAGAAATGTTGACTTAACATCCATTTGATAGACTTTGAAATATTTATAAGCAACCAATGCCAAGAACATCCTTATAGCTTCCATTCTCACTACCAGGGAAAAAGTATCTTGAAAATCTATGCCTTCCACTTGTGAATAGCCTTTACACACAAGCCTCGCTTTATTTCTGGCAACTTCTCCATTCGCATTCATTTTATTTTTGAAAACCCATTTTGATCCAATAATGTTTTTATTTGTCAGTCTTGGGACCAATTCCCAAGTCTGATTCTTTTCAATCTACAAAATTTCTTCTATCGTTGTGTTGAATCTCAAAAATGCAGGTTACAAATCCTAAGAGGATGTTAGGCTCTATGATTAGACTTGCAACGTTTTTGAGACAATGAATGAAGATAACCTATAAGGTTGATGACTCCCTACACTTCAGGCTTTGCTAAACCTAGGCAGGTAGACCTTGACAACTAAAGTAGATTTAGAGTTGTATGACTCGGTTGAATTTGTTGATCTATCCATAGTGGCATAAAGTGAGATAGATGAAGGCTTACTAACTACTCCTAAAATTTGAAAGGTGAATGTATGAATAAGATTTTATAAAATTCTAAAATGGAATTAGTATGACCAGTGCCTACTTCTATTGGGCTAATGGGGTCATGAGGCAAATGATATGTGACTTACTTATTGGCTACAGTTCTAATTGCTTGGCACTTGTGACTGTTTATACCTTGTATAAACATGCAAGAATGTAACTATCAGACTCTTCTTATCGATCCAAATGATTCTTACCAGGTTACTGTGATTATTTAATAGGAGATTTTAATCCTTCCTTGAAGGAACCAATTAACTGAACCACACAAAAGCAACACGTGTGTCCTAAAAAATCTAATACTTCTTATTTGAATAACAAGGTAGAACCAAACTCGAGACAATATGATAATTTTATCAATTATAGGGCTCTTCTTATTGATCCAAATAACACTTCTAGATTATTGTGATTGACTAAAAGGATTTTAATTCTTTTAAAGAAACCAATTAATCCCACCACACAAGAACAAAAAATATGCCTTGATAAATTGTAAATATCCTTGATACACCAATTTAAATAATAAGGAAATATTAAGTTGGAGACAACCAAATAATCATATATTTTCAACAAAAAATTGACACCAAATTTTTAGTCACCAAATTAAAACTTCTTCTCCATTTGTATTATTCAAAAATATTTTGCAATACACATCATAATTTCCTATTTCAGTAACTGATCAACCTATCCAACTACTGATGAGTTCCTAACCTACTGCTTATAACTGAATCTAATTATTTCTTCATTTGATTTCATCCTCCATATATACATTGCATTTTCAAGTGTTGTGACCCTTTGTATGTCTGTCTATTGTGGTTCTTCATTTTATTTTAATTAATTACCTTTGGAAAATTAAAATATTTCAACTTTAATCCTCATCTTTGTGAAAAGTAATTCGATAATAATCTTCCCTTGCTATAAATTTTCACTTCACTTTTCACATGTATGTGCCTTCAAAATGTTCTTTACGTAAAAATTATATCTTTTATAACCCTCTGGTGAAAATTAATCTTTTTTTTTTCATTAATTTTTTGTTTCTTGCAATTTTCACCCCATTGAATAATATACTCTTCGGGTAAAATAATTACCCACTGAATGGTTTACATATTTCCTTCTAACCTCCTTGGTAAAAAATCTCCACTTGTATACTTTACCATAAAAATATTTCCTAGGTGAAATAATTACCCCCTTCCCTGAATCGCATAGTGAAAAATATTTTACTTAGTGGGGAAAATATTTTATGCTTTACTCCTTTACTTGATAATTTTTCACCTTTATATTTTCCCATAAAAATGTTCATTTTTTAATGAAACATTTTTTATAATACCATTAATAGGAATTACTCACGCATTCCCACTTTTATGTCTATTGTATTGCATTCATTTTAACATTTATATCGGCCTTAAACCTTCGATGTGACACACTCCATCGAAGAAACTTATATTTTCTTTCCCGACAGTAATGTGTCTCCTCGATGTAATTTACACATGTTATTGATTAGACTCTTCTCAAAAATTTCTCATCGACGTAACCTTCTCAGTTAGAGAGAACTGTGGGATTTTCTCTTATTGTTCATGTCTCCCCGATGATTCACGCTAGGGTTTCCTTCTGTTGACACAAAAGGCTATCTCTACTCTTGGCAGATATTTCTCAATTGGCTTCACTTATCTTCCTTAAAGAATCAATCTCCATGGCCTTTTGAACAATGAATGAGAGGAATCTTCTTTGAATCTTTTCCCTCCTATCACCTTTTCCTTCTTAGTATTCTTGGAGTGTTTATTATATTACAGGCTTCTGATGCAACTTGATATCATAACCAATGCATCAGGTAGATTCAATTGCTTTAATTCCTTATTTACATGAGGCAACTCTCTAGATTTAATTGGTGCTTCATGCGATAGAGCTACATTCCTCCCATTGGCTTGATTCCTTCATACTCGCAACCTCTATACGGTATTTTCAAATCAGCACCCTTTCTAAATGCTTTTGATTTCTTCTGTAGTCTTTTGCATAGAATTCTTCTAATCTGCAATAGTCCAAATTGCTTTATCAACTCACCCCTTTTGAAGAACATGCTTTCTTCATATTTTGTCTTCTTTTTCCAAATGTCTCACTCTCAAACCTTTTTCACTCTACCTTGTTCTTCCATTCATTTGATCCACCAAGTCTTGATTTTGACATTGTCCACATATTTCACGACACGGCTACTTAATATTTCCTCCTACTAACTTTTTATCGTCCTACGTGCCATTAATAGGCTTTAATTTTCTTTGATTTTAATTTGTTTTATATGTAAAAATAAAATCTGCTCTAACCTACCATAATGCTCAAATTTCAAGCAACACAAAATTCACATATAAGCAGTAGGTTAGGAACTCATTACTACCATCATTGAAAGAGTAGAATGTCATCCTGATGAAATCTAGTTTCCTCGATGCATGTTCTTTTACCGTTGTTCTCCTTTAGATGAGTCGACAAGACTCTCCCCGAAACTCCTCCATCGGTGTAATAAGTGAGGTCAAACAGAACAAAAAAACTCACTTTGATTATGTATATCTCTCCAATAAGCTCCATCTACTACTTCTATTTGATCAATGTTGTACCCCAAAATTAAAATTTTTGTTACACTTAGACATTTTGAAGAAATGAGAAAGTCTTGTCAAAATTGTCAAAAAAGGTCAAAATTGGGGTTTGCATGTTTTGCATGAGAGTTAAAATGTGAAATTCCCAAAATCTGACGATCTAGGTCTGCTCAAAGTGGCTTAATCTACAAAACCCAGATCTCAGTTTGTCATCCCTACTTTTGAAGAAAACTGCTATTTTTAGAAATTTTCTAAAAATAATAACTTTTTATGGGTTTTTCTGGGTTTCTTTCGAAAAGGATACTGGCAAAATTTTCTAAAATAGAAAATTTCTAAAAATAGAAATTTTATCCGCCAAGGTCCAAACTAATTTTGATTGGTTCAAAATACATCCATATTAGGCTGGTGCAGTCAGAATCTCAAAATAATCAGTTTTTCCCTAGTGGGTCTATTCTGCTTTTTCATAAGCATATCAGGACCTCTGAGGTCATCAATGGAGGTCAGTCAGCTGCCAGGTGTCAGATTCAATGATCAAGCATCAAACAAAAGATGAAATGATGAGCATGCATGTTGAAGATTAAAGCAAAAGAAAGCAAATCTATTTCAAGCCCTACATCTATTTAAGACATCTCTTCCTTTTAGTTTTCATCATTTTTGCAAGTGGCTTCCAAAGAAGAAAGGTGGAGCAGCAACTTTGTGGTTTTATTTCAAGATTCAAGAGCTCAAGGTTGCTGATTTTCATAAATAATTTTCAGACCAGCAACATAAGATCTTGCTTTTTCATGCTTTTTCATCCAGAAGATCAAATTTTTGAAGGAGAAGGTCAAAGATTTTTAATTTTCAGCCATCTGGGTTTCTTCATCTCATTTTTCTAAAGAAATTTTCAAGAACTTCATCAAGTTGCAGCAGCTGCTTTTTCCTTGCATTTCAATGAAATCTTCAAGGTTTACAAATTTTGATCATCTGGGTCCTCTCAAAACAGCCTTTTGAAGAAAACCCATATCATAGCTTTTTCAAGAAAATTTCAAATTCTAGGGTTGGCTGCTTTTTCGATCAGCCATCAGTGTTTTCCAAATCTGATCAACTGGGTCCATTTCTAATTGTATTCTGAACAAAACCCAGGTGCCAGCTTTTTTGGTGAAAAATTGAAGAAATTAGGGTTTGCTGCTTTTTCAATCAAAATTCAAGATTTTCAAAAATGGATGATATGGGTTGTCTTGCAACGAAATTTTGAGAAAAATCCATATCTCAGGAAAATTTCCAAAAAATTTGTCCGTTTGAGGCCGAAAAACCAGCATTCTAAAAATAGAAAGTTTATCAAAGCTTGTCTGAACGTAGGCAAGTTTACAGTCATTCTTCAAGGTTTTCAATATGGAGTACACTTCCCTCGAGTTTAAGACCAAATTAGCACTATGTCAAAACTTCATCATCTCAGCTGAAGAACAAGAGAAGGTGTGATATGAGAAAAAGGAAAGCTATCAGAAAAGAGTTGTGCAATACTCTTTTGATGGAAATCAAGAGAGGTGTCAAAAACATAAAGTTGTAGAGCTGCCAAGTTATCAATTAGTGAGTCATCTTTTCAGGCAGCGATGTTTTTCAAGAACAAAATTCATAAAGCAACCAAAGAAGAGAGGGATTCTCTAAGTTTGATCATAGAATGCCAAGAGATCTTGGAGGATCAGAATATTGCCTTAGATAGTATCAATGCACCTGATCAAGACCCAGTTTCCTACTTTTTAGCGAATATGATTGAGATTTAAAGCATCTTTCATCTAGAAGCTTTATTTCCGCTTTCTTTTTATTCTTGGAACAATTCTTATCCATTCTTTGAAGAAGAGAAAGAAGATAAATGTAATAGTTGGCGTTTCCCTATTTTCTTGCTTTCTTAGGTGTTAGATGTTATCTTCTTTCTAGATTTAGAAATAAAGCTTGCTTGCTGAGCAAGCCCTAGATTGTAAAAGCAAGGAGATTTTAGGGTTCTCTACTCCTCTACTTGCTTATAAAGAAGAGCCTTTGCTCATTAGTTTTCTTTAACGGTTATTGCAATAACAAACTACTGAGTCTCTTTTAGTCAGTAAGTTGTTATTCAGTGTCAGTTCACTTTGTGTTGGAATGGTTATTGTGTTAGCAAATTGCGAGCCTGTATTGCAGCAATGTTGTTATTCAGTTTCAGTTAAATTGTGTTGTGATAGAAAATTGAGCCTCTTTAGCCAGCAAGGAGTTAGTGTGATTGTTGTTTCTATTGTGTAAGAGCAAGATTGCAAGCCTCTTTAGCTGCAAGTTCTTGTTCCAGGCATGTTAGAAGTGAGTATTGTTCTAGAAGTTTGAGTAATAAAATCATGAGCCTCCTTTGCCTTGATCCGAAATCTCATATTTCTGTTATTTATGTTATACTTTTATGATCTTGATTTCAACTTGCATTGAAGTGTGTAGATGTTTTGTTGAGAGAGAGTTTATTGAAGTATTTTTTCAGAAATCAATCTCATTCATTTCTAGTTTCTCTCACTCTGCTTATTACTTGAGAAGGTAGAAACGTCATTAGCTTAAGTTAGTCGTAGTTGAAATTCTTAACTCAGAAAATCTCAGCTACGGCATTTGTGTTTTATAAACCTTGTGCTCTAGTTGATCAAAAAGATAGGCAACTTAGTTCTTAGTTTACTTTCTTTTAACATCATCAGCAAGAGGGAGCTTCTCCTCCTAATTTGAAGAGTATTTTATCTGTGCATAGCTGTCTATTTCAAATACGCATTCCAGAGGTATGAATTTAAACGCCAACAGTTTTTTGGTGCCCACCATGGGGCATGAGGTGTAAAACAACAAAGAAAGCTTAGGCTTTATGTCACGAGTATGACTATCTAGCGCCCTATTGCTTGATCCAACAGAAGCAATGGGTGATAACAACAATAATGTTGGGAGAAACCAATGATGTCCACCCCCATTACCTTGGGGTAACATCATTGGACCTTTGGCTTTGTAGGAACATCATGAATTGCCTAAAAGGTCAAGGAAGCACTTTCCACGGTTTCATGGCAATGGGACTCAACACCCTGATGATCATCTTTCAGCCTTCTCAATGGCCTACACCATCTTGCACGTGGAACATGAAGACATCACAGTGCATCTCTTTGTGGAGACTCTTATTGAGAATGCTTCTGATTGGTTCAATCACTTGGAGCTGGGCATTATCATAAGTTGGGCGACTATGATCGAGAATTTTTTGGCAAGATTCAAGCCTGCTGAAGACAATCATTGGTTGTTTACTCAACTTGCAAATTCAAAGATGGAGAGCAATGAACCCATGAGGGAGTTTGTAGCAAGATTTAATGATCTTGTTACACGGATTTCTTCTACACTCAATCCATCACCGGAGATTCTAATGAACTACTTCATAAATGCTCTTCCATCAAAGATAGCCTTCTTGTTGAAGACGACAAAAGAAATAGAATTTATAGATGCACAAAGACACGCCATTGAGCTAGAAGACAATATGATCACTTCTGGCATAATGAAGAAGGATTCAATTAGACCTCTAGTTCAAAATTCTGCAGATCCACTACTACAAAAGGTAGCCAATGAGATACTCGCACTACCACCACCACAATATCAACCTCAACAACAGTATCAACCTCAACAGTTGTATCAACCAAGGAGAAATTATTTTCAGCCTTACAACAATTACAGGCCACAGTTGCTAGCACTTCCACCAAGACAAATAGTTGAAGCTACACCACATGCAGTATTTTGTTCCTTTCATGATACTGATGAACATACTGGTTCTACATGTCTTGAGAACTTAAGAATGAATCAGATTATGGGATATGCTAATGTTGTACCCAATTCCAGTTTTTTCCCAACACCAAGTTTGAATGTTGTCTTGCCACAGATGGACAACTTCGATGGTGACTCTGCAACGAGATATTTTGAACCTGTTATTGAAGAAAAAGAATACCTCTTCCACCGCTCTCTTGTAACAAATCACGGAAGACACTCTTTTCCTATGTTTACAGGTGCTTTGTACTTGCAAGTGCAAAAAGAAGAAGAGAGGTAGAGAGCTAAAGAACAAGTTAAAGAAGCAGTTGCTCAAGACCCATTTCCAGCCAAGTTTGACATTGTAGACTCCTTGATGAAGACAAAAGTGTAGATTTCTCAGTTGGAATATCTTCGTGATCATCCTGAGCGGCTGGATAGAATAATACATGTGAAGAAAGAAGCTTCAATTCAGCCTACATTGCTCGAGTCATTTGTTCCAGTGAAAGAAAAGCCTAAACCTTTCTATATAGCTTTGTATATAGCAGGATTTGAACTGAGCAATCGTATCATTGATTCAGGAGCCTCAGACAATGTAATGCCTCTACAAGTGATGAAAGCATTGGGACTCTCATGCATAGAAACTCAGAACGAGTGTTATTCGCTTCAGTCTGAGTCAGTATTGTTGGTCAAACAAATGAAGAACACTCAAGTAAGGTTGGCGGCATGTCCAAAGAAAATAATTGTGATGAATATCCTAGTGGCTAACATTCCACCCAGGTACGGGATGTTGAGCCAGAGCTTCTGCAGAGATCTTGCTGGTGCAATGCAATTAGATTGGTCATCTACAATCATTCCTATGGAGGAAGACAGAATCAAGATAGAACCTAAACCCAAATCCTAATTCATGGTGGTGAAAATCCCAAACCTCCCACCCCAAATTTTGTATCAAGAAATGGGTCTTGGTAATTATGTGACACTGTCAGAGTTAGAAACTGAAGACCAGAACATGGCTTGTCCAGAAAAGAGACCGACAGAGGATACAAATTATGGACAATACAGTTTGATGGAGGTGGTTCTAATATAAAATCAGAAGCAGGGGAAGTGATCATCTCCCCTAAAGAACAATTGTGCCCATTGTCATATGGCTTGCAATTGGAGTTTACTGAAGCTGAAAAAGAGGCACTTTTATTAGGCCTCAAAAATGTTGAAGACATGGGAATTGAACTCCTATGTGTTAAAGGGGATGTGGAGCTAATCGATGAGCCAATCAAAGGATATTTCCAAGTCAGAAAGGATCATCTACGGTATTATAGAAATCAGGTGTGGAATGCGATCGATTGGTTTGAACAGTTTGACGACAAAGGCATCCCAAAAATCAATGGTAGAGACATCCCAAAGATTGACAACAGAGTCATCCTGAAGATGAACGACAACAAAGTTGGTGACTCAGTGGTACCCGCTTCCTTCCTTGAGCTATTTTCTGACTTTTATCAAAGTGCCTCTGGTTGGACATATGAAGATTTGAGAATCTTCATCCCAGAAGATTTGTCTGCTGCGATACCTAGGAGAAGAGAAGTAAAGCCTTTCAAGCAAAAAGCGACATCCTTCAGAGGTGGAGTAAATTTTATGTGAATATTTTTCTTTAATGTTTTCGTGATGTGTTTCCCCTTTTTGTAATAGTCTTGTCGTGTTTTAGCTGATTAGGTGTCTTATTTTAGGTGATTTCTAGGGAAGTCCAACTATTAGGTGATTGCTAGGAAGTCTGGTTTTAGGTGACTTAGGGAAAATCTTGCAAACAAGTGATTAGGAAATGATGCTAACTCTGATACCCAAAGGATAAGGCACTAGTCTATGCTTAAAACTCTAGAGATTCTATGGTTCTCCTATGTCGTAAGTATTCACCATGGTCCCCAAAAAGAGCCAATGTTGTACCCCAAAATTAAATTTTTTGTTACACTTAGACATTTTGAAGAAATGAGTAAAAGTCTTGTAAAAATTGTCCAAAAAGGTCAAAATTGGGGTTTGCATGTTTTGCATGAGAGGTTAAAATGTGAAATTCCCAAAATTTGACAATCTGGGTCTGCTCAGAGTAGTTTAATCTACAAAACCCAGATCTCAGTTTTTCATCCCTACTTTTTAGGAAAACTGCTATTTTTAGAAATTTTCTAAAAATAGTAACTTTTTCTAGGTTTTTCTGGGTTTCTTTCGAAAAGGATACTGGCAAAATTTTCTAAAATAGAAAATTTCTAAAAATAGAAATTTTATCCGCCAAGGTCCAAACTGATTTTGATTGGTTCAAAATACGTCCATATCAAGCTGGTGTAGTCAGAATCTCAAAATAATCAGTTTTTCCCTAGTGGGTCTATTATGCTTTTTCAGAAGCATATCAAGAGCTCTGAGGTCATCAATGGAGGTCAGTCAGCTCTAGGTGTTAGATTCAATGATCAAGCATCGAACAAAAGATGAAATGATGAACATGCATGTTGAACGAGGAAGAAGGTAAAAAATAGTGAAATTTTGGCTAAGTCTACTTGACTTGGGCGCCCATCTTTTTGGGGCACCAGATGATGGAATTAGGGTTTAAGCTCTTAATCAAATTTGTTCAAAATCCTCCCAGCTCCATAGCAAGTCTAACAGTGTAATCATCAGATCATTCAATCACCCATAATTTGAGGTCAAACAGAGGGTTTTCAACTAGAAAATGAAGTAAAAATCATGAAAGTAATGAAAAAAATTCTAAGACTGGAAGTTTTCAGAGCGCCAGGTGCCCAGGGGCACCCAGTCTTTTGGAAGATAAAATCTAGCAATTAGGGTTTTCCATTGAGCTCAGTCTCTTCAAAATTTAATCAGCTACGCAACGGTTGTCTTCGTCAAAGCATCTGATTTGTCCTTCACTGGTAAATCTAGATCGAGCTAAAAGTATGGAATAATGGTTCAAATGTGAAGATGAAAATCAGATAAAATATTCTAAGTCTAGAGGAGTTGGGTGCCCCAAAAGGAAATAGGTGCCCTATTTTTGAGGGATTAAACAAATAAATTTTCCAATAGAACCTCCAATGTGATTTCTTAAGATTTGAACAGGCTTTCCAATGAACCTACTAGCACGTCAATCGAAGTTGGCAGTCATCTGATACAAGAGGCAAAACAACGGGTGAAACAAGAGTGAAAATTAAGAATTCAAAAGCAAAGGTAAAATTTATGAAAAATATTCTAAGTATAGTGAAGTTGGGCACCCCCAGCCAAGAAGGGCGCCCAAGCTTTTCAAGGCCCTAATTCAATTTTCTATAGTCAACGCTCCCAGAGAACTCCCTCCAAAATCTTCTCAGCTTCGTGACAAGCCCAGCCATCAGCCAATCCGAGCTCTAGAGCACCAGAACTAATGAGATCGTCTATAGAAGACAAAGTGATGAAGATATCATAAAAATGGCTAAATCTGGTCAAGTTGGGCACCCCTGGAGAGAAAGGGCACCCAAGATTTTGAGCTCTAAAATGATGGAATTCACCAACGCAATCTCTAGGATCACCTCGTTGATTTCAGCTAAGCTCTCCAGTGAGCCTGTCAGCCAGTCAATCAGATCAGTGTAGCCCCCAGAACAGAGAATTCATCAGAAGATCAAAGGGAAATGAAGAAATTGAAAATCATGCAAAAATGGCTAACACTGTGAAAGTTCAGAGCCCCTAGAGGAAATAAGCTCAAGGTTGCTGATTTTCATAAATAATTTTTAGACCAACAACATAAGATCTTGCTTTTTCATGCTTTTTCATCCAGAAGATCAATTTTTTGAAGGAGAAGGTCAAAGATTTTTAATTTGCAGCCATCTGGGTTTCTTCATCTCATTCTTCTGAAGAAATTTTCAAGAACTTCATCAAGTTGCAGTAGCTGATTTTCCTTGCATGTCAGTGAAATCTTTAGGGTTTACAAATTTTGATCATCTGGGTCCTCTCAAAACAGCCTTCTGAAGAAAACCCATACCATAGCTTTTTCAAGAAAATTTCAAATTCTAGGGTTGGCAGCTTTTTCAATCAGCCATTAGTGTCTTTCAAATCTGATCAACTGGGTCCATTTCTAATTGAATTTTGAACAAAACCCAAGTGCCAGCATTTTCGGTGAAAATTTGAAGAAATTAGGGTTTGCTGTTTTTTCAATCAAAATTCAAGATTTTCAAAAATGGATGATTTGGGTTGTCTTGCAACGAAATTATAAGCAAAACCCATATCTTGGGAAAAATTCCAAAAAATTTGTCCATTTGAGGCCAAAAAACCAGCATTCTAAAAATAGAAAGTTGCTCAAAGCTTGTTTGAACATAGGCAAGTTTACAGTCATTCTTCAAGGTTTTCAATATGGAGTACACTTCCCTCGAGTTTAAGACCAAATCAGCACTATGTCAAAACTTCATCATCTCAGCTGAAGAACGAGAGAAGGTGTGATATGAGAAAAAGGCACTACTGGATTTGACACCATTTTCCAATGGGCATTCATCGGTAGTTCAACAAATCTTTGTCAGAAGAGCGAAGCAATGGCGAAAATCTTTTCGTCATTTTTTTTCGTTGCAAGGCCGATGACAAATTAAACGTCGAAATAACAGCGAAGAATCGTCAATCGACAGCAATATGAAATACCTCAAGATTTCATCGGAATATCAACAAAAAATTTGTGTATCCACCGATGAATTACACCAGAAGTTCATCTCCGGTTTGACAAAATGGGCAAGCAGTAGCGTCGAAACAATAGAAGACGTTCATCGCAATTGCGACAAAATAGGCAAGTAGTAGTGTCGAAACAACACCAAAAGTTTGTCGAATGTGTGACGAAATAGGCAAGTAGTAGTGTCAAAACAACACCAATAGTTCGTCGACTTTGTGACGAAATTAGCAAAGAGTACCGTCGGAAGAACACCAAACGTTTGTTGAAAGTGTGATGAAATGGGCAGAGAGTAGCATGGTAGCAATGCCGAAAGATCGTCGGAAGGGCGACAAAATGGGCAGGGAGTTACGATGAAATCATCGTCGCAACTATAGCAAATTCATCGAGCCTTTCTGTTGATTTGTCAGTGGTTGTTGGAGAAATTGCAATGAAGAAGCAATTTTTTAAAAAAAAAATCGTAGAAATGTACCATTGCTGAGACTGACGACTGATCATAGATACAAACTGCATATTGGTTTGATGCTTCAAACAATGCATTTCTTATATTGAAAAGTGCATTACCTTATTGAGCTTCTCTTTGTTTTGAGAATAGTTTAATATTCTCTACTTAACAAGGCCAACCACGTGACGGTGGAAGCTCATTTGGCCCCTCCCCCCTCACATCACTCTCAATTCCCCATACCCAATCATATAACATTAATCATTGATTCATCCATTAATAACATATAACATTCATTCATTCATCCATTAATAACATATAACATTCATTCATTAACATATAACATTCATTAATTAACATATTCACATTCATTCATTAACATATAATATTCATTCTTTCAGTTTTTACATATTATCAAAAATATGGTTGTCATGATATGATTACAATCACTTTTTTTTTGTTTCTTTTTCAAAGCTACATAAAGCTGAAGTGGAGTATCATTTTCTAAATCAATATATGTCCCTCCTTTACTTGTTCTTCCCTTTGCTTGTGATCTTAATGTACGCGTAGTCGTCTGCTCATGGCATGGATGCCGCTTCAAGGGGGGATCTACTACAATAAGAAAGAAATGTTAAACTAATATGTTTTATTATTATTGTTACAAGTATTTGATTAATTACAAGAACATTAGAGTGGTTCTCTTTACCTGATGGGTCCACATCATGTTCCTGAACTTTTATTATAGACTCATGCTCAACATGTTGAACACCCTCTAAATCCTGATCTGCAATTGAAACACGAAAGGTTACATTAATTAATACACCAATTGAAATTAAATATGTTTGAGAGAACATGAGAGTGGTCCTCTTTACCGGATGGGGCCACATCATGTTCTTGATCTCCTCTAGCCTGATCATGTTCAACACGTTGATCATGGTCTACATGCTCTAAAGTTGAAACATGAAAGGTTACATTAATTAATACACCAATTGCAATTAAATATGTTTAAAAGAACTTTAGAGTAGTCCTCTTTACCTGATGGGGCCACATCATATTCCTTATCTTTGATCATGCTCAACATGTTGATCACGCTCTACATGCTGTAAAGTACCAGGATGCACACCATGACCTCCATTTGCATGTTCTGCTCCACCCTCACCAGGCTGCAGTCCAATGTCATGTGCAGTATTATCATTGCTTGAATGTTTAAAACAAATAGGCATGTAATTACTTTATGGTGGAAATTAATATTGAATAGATTGCACAAGTATTCAATTTTAAATAAACTTTATTGAGTTTATTTACCTGCGTGTCGGATGCAATGGAAGATTGTGTTTGCCAGTCAAGACTCTTAGGCGATTAGCCACGGCTCCATAGCCTTGATGGAAGGCAATCTTCAGGTCCTCTTCTGTGGGAACTATGTTGAATTCAAAGCCCTAAATTTTTGCAGAAGATCATGAATTTTGCTTCTGTGGTGTGACAAAACCAAAAAAAAATTCAATTTATTATAATTTGGATGCAATATTTCATTTATTGATACTTACAATTTGTGCGGCTAATTTCATATAACCACCAGAGCCAAGTTTGTGTTGCCCGTGCTTTTCTAGTCCTGCCTTTGTTGCCTTCGATGTGTTGGCCAGCCTATGAAAAGTTTGAAATACATTAGATTATGTAAAAATAAAGAGTAATCAGTATATAATTACATTGTTGATAGTATCACACATAGCATACTACTTTTTTAAAAAAAATTAATGGCATTTCCATAGCATACGCACATTGAGAGCATATAAAATACGTAGTTCAATCCATGAATTATAGAAAATAGATTTTGTTGGTTATATTCATATCGCTGATTACATTGCACAAAACATACTACAACTACATAAATATCAGATGGTGACAGTTGTCTATGCTACCACATTTTTCATACATGTCTACCAAAGCATTTTATCAAACAGTTCACTGCCTTGCTGCTATGGCTAAAAGCCTAAAATAGGTGCTTTCAAACAAGCCATGGATGCTTGGATAAAATCTAT